>VACF01002461.1:0-115871 GCA_006891605.1 Pleurozium schreberi | reverse complement strand
GTTGAACACATGTTTTGTGCAAATTCCAAAGGAAAAAAATAAAAATTCCGTTTGTAGTGGGCTCCCAAAAATTGCTATAATCCCCCCCAAAAAACGCATTGCTTTGGTCCCTTAGAGGTTAATTCACAATGTGTAATATAAATATTTTAAATTAAGAGGACTCAAAGCCTTGTAATCTAGTCAGGCTATGAGCACCCCTCCAATTTTCTTCACTTTATCAATGACCTCAATACTAAAACTCCTCATAACTTTCACCTTACTAATCAAAATGGAAAGCTTCCCACATATACATAAATCTAGAAAACTAATCTTAAATTTTTATTTTTTCAAAAAGTGATTTTTTAAGAAGCTTTTTGAGATGCCTAGATTGGCCAAAGATCAAAGAAAATCACATATCATGCAATAACTCTTTGACCATGTAGTCAAAAGTTATGAAGATTGTTATGCCTTAAAGCTACTCCTTGGGCACATGTGTGAAATTTTTAAAGAAAATGAATAAGAATTTGTTTGTAGTGAACTGCCCCAAATTGCTATGTTGCCCAAAACGCAGTTTGGTCCTTTAGAGGTCAACCTTAACCTCAACTACAAATTGACCGATTATCAACACACAACCAAGAAGTACACCTAACAATAACTACCAACTCTATATACATCCTTTAGCTCCTAAAAGACGCATGCCTTTTTTTTGCTAAAAACACTCAAAACTGCCATTTTTATAGCAAAGAGTAAAAACATTTGAAAATTGTTGTTTTTTGCACATCTAACCATATGATCTTACACCTAACTAGTATGAAAATATGTGGTGAAAATTTCAGAAATTTTGACCGCAGAGATTGCAAGATATTTGCATTTAAAGAAATTWAAAAAAACAATTTTTKCAGTACACTGCGGGACTAGRTTATTTGACTTAGAACCTTCTTAACTTTAGCTTTTTGCACTACAAAGTTTTGAGCTTTAAATCTTTATGGTGGAAAATTGAGTTGAGAGTCTTGGAAAAAAAAATAATACAAAAAGCTAAATCACTATTCTTTAAAAAATTGTTAAGTAGAAGTAGGTACAAGAGAAGAAAAATCAAAATTATTAATATCTTTATGATGGAATTAATACGCACTAATCCCAATGGTGAGATTAGGAATTAGGTTAGGAGTGAGGGCAGGAATTAGGTTAGGAGTGAGGGCAGGAATTAGGTTAGGAGTTAGGGTAGGAGTTAGGGCAGGGATAAGGGTAGGGATTTTCATCTACTACTTCTGGCAGTGACCACCGTCCAATCTCCCAAGTAAACTTATGGCTTTATCCTGATCGTCAGTGCTGCTCAAACAAATCCAGGCCGCCTGTCTACTTCCTAGCAGTGTAAGTACGCGTGTTTTGTTGTTACAGTACAGTACAGTACACCAACGTCCGTCTACTACAACCACCTGCAGGCACCCCCTTGGCCAATCCCAGGTCCCAGGTCCCATGTCCTTCCTTTTACCTTACCAGGAACGGCGAAACAAAACGTAACTTGCCATGTGTTGCAGATCTGAACTCCCCTCGCAGTCTCAAACTCTGTCTCATGAGTCCAAACTGAAAGTCTATCCACTAACTTATGAATTTATTTACTGGGGTGCAGCAAATGTCATCATCTTCTACTGTACTACCCTGGCCAGTCTACAGAGGGTCCGAGTACCGTACTGTACAGAATAGAGATACCCTTTGGGGAAGACGGAGGAGATTGAAGCCATTTTGTCATGAGTGCCATCGCACAGGATAAGTTAACATTCATCAATGCCACTTATTTTGAAAAAGCACTCACCAGTCCATGTGTTTCTGAGGAAAAGAAACAAAACAAAAACATTCACCACTCAGTTGGCAGGCGGGGATTTTTGGAGCTTACACCACACAAATGGCTTATCTCCAAAATCAGAGAACATCATGAATAGGGTTCCTCAGGGACCCCACACAAATGGCTCCAAAAAAAACTCTGCGCAAAGGGGTTGAAAAAGCCAGAGGCTTTTGTTTTGGGTGGTATGTGGGTTTGCTCTAACTTACCAGGTTTCAGCTTGTCAGTGACTTGGTTGGTCACTCCAATTTTTCTTTTTTTTGAAAACAAATGGGAAATCCATTGCATAAAGCAAAGTACATGACAGCCAATCCGTAAGGCTAGACAATGAAGAGAATAGAGCAAAAAGAAAAGAAAAGGGGGAGAGGGAGTTAAGTAAAGTACGTTAAGTAAAGAGACTAGAGGGAGGACCCCCCTATTTCAAATAATAGAATCCCAAGACCTACTAGCTTGAAGAGAGGACATGAGCCAAATCTCATCAAATCTCGCCCAAATATCATGAGCACGATTGAGATGGGAACAAGCACCGTTATGGGCTTTCAATTGAGATGCACATCCAAGGTTGAGAAGGGCATCCCAAAGAGCAATTTGAATCGGGGAAGAGGCCATTGGTCCCGTGCAATGACCCTATTGTTGCAAGAAATCCATACAAGCCAAAGGGTCCGAACCTCGGAGAAGCGTCCAAATTGTTCGCATGTCGTAGAACTTCCTGAGGATTGACGATCCAAAAATACACTGAGTAGCATCGAATTGACAGTGCGGACCCCAAATTGTGGTGGAAACCCGTAGAGGTTGTGGATGATCGACTGGGCATAATCCCAAATAGCTAGGGCACAAGGGCAATGATAAAATCTGTGAACTAGAGTTTCTTCAGCGTCTAAAGAGCAACAAACACAGCTCGTATCAATATCAGGGGCGATTTGAGCGCGCCATGAGTTCACGGCCACGGAATTGTGCCACACCAACCACATGTAAGTTATTTCAGTGATGCCAGCATTTCATTTGTGACCCTACTGTACCAAACTACGTTTTGGGGGGCTGGGGTGAACTGACATCCTCACTCTGGCACCACTCGGGGAAATGCTGAAATTTTTCATTTTCCATGCATGATAAAATTTGCAAATTTTGAATTCTCATTTGCAATCAAAGGCCCCAAGTTATCTAAGAGGGGTGCAGACGGTAAATTAATCAAGCACAAAATAGGGGGCTTTTGTTTTTATTTGTGCCCCAAGAGAATGCCTTGGAGGAGTTGAGTGAAGAGGAAAAATCATCCCAACCATTTTTTGGCAACACAGCAATTTTAGGTAGCCCATTACAACTAGATTTTTTTATTCCTATGAGATGTTCACCCAACATGTGGACAAGGGTTTTCTTGTAAGGTTCAACAATTTTCATAACCCCTAAAGCCCTGGGGCTTTCTTAGGTTAAAAAACATCATTGCTTTCAAAGTGTTATAGGTCTAAATATCAATAAGCTATGTAAATCTCAACCGTACAAAATGGATTTGAAATGTCAAACAAAAGTTGAAAAAAACACATTTATGGTTGAACCTCCTTCTAATAAAATTCTTCTCACACTTGTAACTTCTTGGATTGATATGAAAATTTAACCACACAAACTAGACTAGTATGTGTAACTTTTCCAAAAAAATATTATTGTAAACGGACACTATATGAAGAAGATACAAGACACCAAAGTTCATTGTAATCAAAAAATGTCTGGATTGTGAACTTCGAATTGCTCTCAAACATTCAAATCAACTTGGATTGACATGAAAATCTTATCACAATAACCAAAATTCAAGGGGAACATAACCCAACAAATTTTACTAAAAAAAACATTGGATGAAGGAGATACAAATCCCAAAGTTGCGGCCATCAAAATGTAGTTTGGTGAACTCAAATTGAACTTGTGAACTTTGAATGGCTTCAAAAAATCAGTGCATTTTGGATTGATTTGAAAATCATACCACAAAACTAGAAAAGAGAGCGCACATTTTCCAACAAGTTTTATTGAATTTGGACATCGGATCAAAATGTCACAGCTCTTCAAATTGATTTGTAAATTGTGAGGGTACTTTTGGTCCCCTAGAGCGTTTAGGGAATAACTTTTGACTACACGATTAAAAAATTATTGTATGGTATGCAGTTTTTTTTTCTCATCCGGGCAATCTGGGCATATTGAAAATACCACTTTTTTCATAAACAAGAATTTGAAATTGGTTTTTAAGATTTGTATACATAAAGAAAGCTTTGAATCTTTCCAATTTGATTTATGAGGTGAGAGTTATGAGGAGTTTTAATTTGCTAGCAGTTTTGGATTCTCCACTCCAAAATAAATTTTCAAGCCCTTTCTTTACCTCAATTTTCAATCTTTTCTGAAAAAAATAAAATCATAGGATTCAGAATGTTTATTACAACATCACAACCAAATAAGAGTCATAATTGATTGATTTGGGTTGATTAGCCTCTTTTAGAATAACTCAGTGAATTTTTTTAATCTTTAATTTTAAAAAGAAAAAATTATATGAATATTTGAATTGTATGGCTAGTAAACATCTAGTAGTATTTTTAAACATGTAGGTTAACCTTGCCAATCACCGCACTCTAACTTCAAATACTACCGTAAACAAGTAGAGTGACTTAAATGCTTTGAAATTTGGCATGGTTTTCAATGGTCATGTTGAGATTTGCCTTCAAAAAACAAAATGCAAAATTTTTTTTCTGAAACAAATTTACAACAACATAAGACAATGAGTATAAAATGTGTCTAAATTTTTTTGACAGCCTTTGACCGCACAGTGTGCGGTCATTGGAAAAATTGCGATCCCTCAAAGTTCTCATTTGTTCTCCGCAAAGTTGTCAATGAACTTTTAGGGGCAATTACACCATTCCCAAAGTTTTTGACGTGCGCGGTATGTGTCCGGTAATTGGCGTTTTTGTTGTCCGATAATTGGCTATGTGCGATCAATGGTGGGTTTACTCTATTCCTTACTAAAATCGTTCTTTAAAAGTAGGATTACAAATAATGAGAGTTCGTAGGCAAGCGAACTTTATTGGAATTGGATTCAAATCATGTTGGTTTTGAATCAAAGAATAGGAATTGGTAATGGAAAGGAGGTGGAGGTGGATTGCTCAACCTTTTATTTCTTTGCTGCAACTTATTGGAGTTTGCATGCCATGTTATAAGTGAGAATTTGAATTTGAATTTCATTCAAAGGTATACACTAATTTCATTACATTCATTTAAAATTATCCAAATTAGCAAGAGGGGACTCAAACTATTTAAACTCAAGATTACACTAATTGAATTACCTTTCAATTTTATTTATGATTTATAGCATTTACCTAATGGTTTATAGCATTTGTAATAGTATCCGGTAGAACTTATTCCATTGATCTATTGGGGAGAGATATCTTCTAGGGTTAACCTGAAAGGACCAAGTGCCGTTCAATATACTCAAGAAATCTTGGATATAAGTTTCTACAAAGTCATTTTTGGTTGGATGTTCATAAAATTTGTACCTAGTGTTGTAAGCACTAGTAACCCCTTGATGAAAATCTAATTTCTTTCCCGACACATGGGAGGAAGTGGCTTACCATTTAATTCTAGGACTGGGGTTGACTGAGGAGCCATAGAAGACAATTTGTTCACTATAAGGGACTTTTTTCGTTATTCCAAGGGTTGAAAAGGATACCCTGCCTTGTTGGTAAACAATGTGATGTAAACCACGAAAGGCATTACTATTATTCTTATTATTCTTATTATTTGAAGGACTCAATTTCTTTGTAATAACTGACCTAGATGTGACGCACTACTTTTTCAAGTTCCTCACAAATCCTGTCAAGGTCAGCAAGGAGACTGCAGCAGGGTTGCATCAGCTTATAATTCCTCAGAAGTAGCCTCCATAGGGCGCATGTTTCTATGAGCATAAGGGGGTGTCAAAAGCGCCCTCCTTTTGTTGATCCAGTCTACAGGTTTATCAAAAAGGACTTGAACTGGTCATCAGCAGCCTCTGTCCGGACATTTCAGCCGGGGGTTCTCATGTATAATAAATTACCATTAACCCCTTTAGGATGTTGGCCAATAAAATACGGTGGGATACGCTACAATTTCTTTGTACAATCTAGATTTCAAGCATGAAAAATTGGTTTGCTAGGGCCAGAAAATTAGATGGGATTGAGGTCTATGCATAGCTTGCTCTGCAATTATTTTAAGATATTTACACCTCAATGAAGTATAGAGAAAAAATTGGTGTATTCACTGAGAATACGTAGAAACTATTCTTTGCCTAGGCATAGTTTTTACCCCTTTATTTTTTTATTTTATTTTTTTATCTCATAATTTGCTCCACAACTTTGCTAAGGTGTTCATAATTTCATGTTTTGCCCAATATGTAAGGGAACCAACACGAAAATGTGAAATACTGGAAATCGAGTCCCAAGCATGGTCGCCACATCCTACATGGGTTAAGGTAGACTACTCTTAAAGAGACCATTTAAGGGCTGGTCCTCTTTTTTCGTAGGTTTCCATGTACAACAATATTTTTAGCTCATTTTTAAGAGAAAGAGAAAAAGATGTGGAACTTAGCACAAGTGGTTTCATATTTTTCCAATTATTTCTGAATTACATATGAATTTTCAAAGATTGGGGGCATAGGCACCTATTTCTGACCATAGGTCTTCCAAAATCTGTCCACTTGCAACTTGTAAAGAGATGGGAGGAAATGAAAGACAATGATTGGCTCTTGCAATAGAAAAGAATTTTTTCTTGATTCACTCAATGGTGAATATGGTCCATTTAAGGATCACCTCATATCCATTCTGTAGCTATTTATAGGGTCGGTTTCAAGGAGACGGTAGCTTTAAGAGCAGTCTACCTTAGTAAGATTTTGTACACAAAGTATTCGAATCTACATCATGGAATGTTGTCTTGTTTCCGATAAAAAAAAAAGTAAAAGAAAAGTGGAGTTAACTTTGTTCTATAAAAAAAAATGTTGTTTATTGTTGTTTGCGCATGACACTAAATCGTGCTTATGAAATGGGCCCGCAGGGTAATGTTTGAGGGTAAAAGAAAATAAAAGCCCCTTCTATTGAGCCGTCACTAGGGTATGTTTTCTACCTCTCCTAGCTAATTTGGGGTCTGTGAGTGCAAATCTGAATTCAGAAATTGCAAAATAAGATTTGTGCAAAAAATAAAATAAAAAACTCCGATAAATCTAGCCTCTGAGGCACATTTCATGGTCACGATATATTGTCCTGCATTGTTTACAAGCATGATATTTTGTTTGATTCAACTATGATTAAAGTAGAACCACCCATTACCAACCAAGGCTAGAATGTGTTTTTTTCATCTTTTCAAGGTTGGGATTAAAAGTTCGTGACACATGTCTCAACTTAGTGCGCAAGAAAGTAGGAAGCAATTAGTGGAAAAGTAATTTTTTGAGTGATTGGAATTGGAAGAGTCTAAAGATTGGCAATGGGACCAATGCACTTTTTGCCTTTGAAAATTCATAATAATTTCAATTCAAGCTATAAAACTACCAAAGTTGTTGCAATCCCTAGCATTTCGATCATTGCACCTCTAGAAGTATTGCTTTGTGTTGCAATACATCAAATCATGTCTAAAATTGCTTAAGTGATCGGTTATGGGTGGTTCTACCTTAGACCATAGATCCCTGTGTCTACAAAGCCAACAATGGAGTTCTTGGAATTCTTGTTGAAAGTTCTCGGAAAAAGGGTCTTACATTAATTTTGTGGGTTTCAGAAATTTTGGACTTAGGGTAAACGATGAATTTCAAAGTATATATGAAAGACTACAAAACCAGGGAATAAGTTGACTATATAAAATTTGATAATGGCATCCATTCTATAATTTCAAGCAGTGAGAGCTATAATTCTACCATTGTCATGTAAGGACAAGTTAAGCCTTGAAAGGCATGATTCAAGTCCTTTGTGACCGTAGAGTATATTATTAGAATAGTGGTATTTGATTGGTAAAACATTGACCACATACTTTTCACCACAAAGTATATTAATAATCAAGTTTGTAGGTAATTAACTATGTATCATAATTCATATATTAACCACAATTGAAGATTTATAAGGTAAAATACGGGTCATATAGAAAGACCCCAAAGGCCTTTCAAGGGTTATCTTTAGGAGAAGAAGGGTGTCTTGTTTCATGAAAGGATTCATTGCAATGAGGTTGGAAGTGACCAATTCTAGTCAGCATGGACACACTTCATGGGTGTGTCATGAAATCATCTAAGATTCCAAATCTCTAAGAGCTCAACCTAAAGACATTATTGAAAGTATTTTTATGAATAATTGAAAATCCTCCAAAATATTTATGTTATTGATTCATGTAGAGTATCTTTTTGTCTTACTATTGAAATATTACAAGATGTTCTTTGAAGTTTACTCAATAGGGCATCAATTGGTATGCACTTTTCACAATGTTCATTGTCCATCCAGTGGATGCTTGAGCATTGAGAGTTTAACACCAACTTAACCTTTAAAGGACATTTCCTGTCCGGGCATGGTCAAACTTCATTAGATTTCTACATTATAATTTACATTTCTAATTTTTTATATTTTTTGCATGTAGTAATATATGTTTAAAATTTAATTTAATTTTTTTGTTATTTAAAACATCAAATTGAATTTCATATGAGTTTTTGAAGAAATTTCAGTATTAAAATTGTAGTAATTACAAAAATGCTTAAAATAGTATTATTTTTTTTATGAAAAATGAAAATAATGGTGTCAAACATCACGGCGTAAATGGTGTATACTTGAAGCTTACACAAAATGAAATTCAAAAGAAAAAGTTAAAAAGTGTTGTGTTTTGAGCTTTCAAGATACTATCCTTAAAGTGTCACAGAATTTACAATTTTGAACATTTTGAAAAAAATCAAATTGGAATAAGAAGTAGATTATTGGAGCTTCATTTTCTTAGTTATGCTTGAAAGCAATTAAAATCAAAAACTATATGAAAAACTCAAGTTTGACTTTCAAAATGCCCCTCGGGCATGCTATGTCCTTTAAGGGTGAATGCTGATGTTGTTGGTTTTGCATTTTTTTTTAAAAATAATTGAGTGTAGTAGTTCATCATGTAAAAATTAAAATGGCTGATAAATAATTATGTACTCAAAATAGTAAATCGAAATGTAAAATTAGTTCAATAATAACACACCTACCTATAATACAATACATGAGTATAACAGGGTGCTAGCAAATGCAATGAAACAAAAATTTAGAATTGATTTCCACATGATTAACTTCTAATAAAAGCCACAAACAATTGTGGATTGTTTTGTTGACCTTTAGAGAAGTAGCAAAAATTTGTTTTAGCATGTAGAGATCTCACTCATGTAGTGCCTTGAAGTCCTAAATTTTTTTATATGCCATTGCGACACAAGTCAATAACAAGATCCTAGTGTTAGCTTAAAGTTCTTCAAAATGTATACAGATTTACTTACAATTCTTTTTGTTCTAATTGTTTTGTTTTTACAATTTTAAAATGACTTTCTTATTTTTTAGTCAAAGAACTTTAAGAGTTAAAAAACACTTTTTTTCAAAAAACAGAAATTTTGTATGATAAAAAAAATAATCTTACCAAATTACAAAAATCAACATTTGACTAATTTCTTATTTTTCAAAACAAAAAAATCATCAATTTGACTAACGCGGACTGTCAATAGAATCGGTTGTTGTAACTCATATATATTCACATGAAATTTAGTGCATAAGAAAGATATTCCTTGCCCCGACCTTCTATTAAAATTTGGGCCAAAACTATGGAAATCTCTAGCCACACATACCTGTCCGAAATTTCTATGTAGCCAAAAAACGCATGGAGGTCTTTTAGGGGATGAGGTAGAAAAGCCTATTACCACTTTGATTTACAATCTTGGGGCCAACTCCAAAAGACACACATTARTTTTTGGAGGTGTGTGCTTGTTTGAGGAGTCAAATTCAAGAAGAAATATAATTTTCCAATCAGAATTGTGAATTTTTGAAGTGGTTTGCCCTAAAGCATATAATCAAACACATAGTGGAGGCTTAAACATCCTATAAACAACCCATAATGATTATCACCCTCCTATGTATCATCCATTGGCACTTAAGTATTTGCCAGTGATAGATTGACACATCTTCTTTTTGGCATTGATTGACTGAAATTGTCAGAATAGCTAGTGTAGTATGATATTACTATCTATAAAATAAGGGAATGGAWTTTAATGGTAGAAAAGAAATAGAAAACAATAAAACTAAAAAAATGATGTTTGGATTCCATGTGATTCTTCAAAAATTTATAGAAGGYTGTTGTCTTGAACTTCTCAAGAAAGCCTATGGACATGGTTGTCAATGCCAATAAAAATAGCAATTGTAAGACTTTTACCAACCCATTTCCAACTTAATACATGTCTAATCCAATCCAGAATGACCTCGATTCAAAGTGCATACTTTTAATTTCAGAGGGTAAATAATTTGGAAATGGAATTTGAGCTCATTTGAGGCTAACTCATAGTGATAATTAAGGTAAGTAAAAAAACACGATGTGTTGCATCTTTTGAGTGGGTAGTATGGAAGAAGCACAATGAAGCCAAATGACTAAAATATAGAAACTCTTCAATCAAAACTTGGAAAACTATGACTATAGAGTAATAAAGTGAGAAGTCATAGATTACCAAGAAGTATGTGATGTCTTTTGAGTGCATAGTGAGGCAATTAATGCACCCCCCCACCCTGTACATTCACTCAAAAGACTCCATTTAATTTTTTCTCAATTGTAAATGAATTTTTTTTTAAACACCCACTGCCCCCTCTTCCTATTTTTAATTCTGAGGGAGATGGGTAGTTGCAAACAATATGGGATATGTGAATATACTTATTTTGTATATACTCTTGTCCGTGTCCATATTCGTATCTCAGACTTGTATTTGTATCCAAGTATGTATTTTTTATTTTCCAAGATTAACAACAATCAGAATGGGGGGTAAATCTAACTGCTCTCATTCTTTTCAAGGAGGATTGATAAAATTTTCAAGAATGACAGGTTCACATCTTTTCAGTGGATAGTGATTTTATGACAATGTCTAATTAAGGTATAGATTTTGTCGACTACAAACACATGTTATCTTTATTTCGTGCAATCAAATCCCCAAAACAAGAATTTTTTTTCCCTTTGTTTGTGTTTTCTATTTTCCAATATAAATAACTTGGAATGGAACTTTTTCTAGATGTTTGAAATTTCGGGTTTGGACTCAAAAGGGATGTTCTACCTTATAAGAACATGTCTACATGTATATACCAAGAGAAAAAATCAAACAACCCATAAAAAGATTCACATGGCACCTTACAGCACCAAAGGATCTTTTCCATGGATCCTTATCATGATATCTCACTATTGAATTTTCATCAGTTAAAAGAAAAGATTGAGATTAGTCTTTAAGATAAAGGATTTGTTTGTTGAGTCTTGACAACGAAGGCTCTAAGACAATGGAAAGACTTGAGAGTCCTTATTTAAAGTAAAAATCAAAGGAGGTGGCAAACTCAATTTCTAAGGTTTTAGAACTTCCCAGTCCATTGTTACACTTGAGTTTGTTGTACACATTTTCTAGACACCGGAACTTGAAGTGGGACACATTGGCTCTAGTAGACAATCGTGCTCTTCTACCTCCATGACATTCTAGTGCCCTTGACCACCATAACAATGGAAACATCCTTACAACCTACAACATGAATTCTTGCAATCTATGTGCGTTAACCTCTAAGTGGTTTGAATGTCTTTCAATACATTTGTACATTTCTTAAGTGCAATATACACAACCTTGCAAGTGAGTGGTTTATTGTTCATTTAAAAAAAAAATTGTTGAATGCATGTTGAAGTCTTCTATTGAGCTATACAGTTTCTGGCTACATCAGACGTGTTAATAATTTGAAAATATTGTGAAGCTCGAGGTTCCGTCATTTGGAGGCTTGCATACATACGCATTGTACTAAAGAAAACCTAAAACCCTAAATCTCATTTAATCACGCATAACAAAAGATGATATTGCAAATATGGTTATTGTCGTGCCCAACCTAAAATTTCATRTTGTTGCCCCAACTTTCCACGACTAGCATCACCAAATAATGACTTGGTCYACATAGACCAAAAAAATAACAACATGAAGAAGACCTACTAAGGTATGCACCCCRATAATGGCACTTGACCTTAAACCACCATCTTCAGAYTGTGTACATGTCCAAAACCAATTATGTACMTATGTGGAAGAAACTTTTGCATATTGTATCCAAATGGCGTGTTCTTTGGTCCATTGAATCCTCCTTTCACTTGCCAACAAGACAATATGAAATTCCAAACAACCTAATAATAGTAACTAGACACAATATCAATTTGTGGCGTTTTGGGGTGTATCCACCACCTTAGGCCCATTTCGCACATGTTTGTCCACACGCAATTGACAAAAGCCCCCGTCCAATTGATTGTCCGGTGGAGGGCGGAGGGAAGTTGTCATGTCATCGTTGGTTTTGTTCGTCCGGTGGATGGCTTCAGACTAGGAACCGGACATCTGGTGGATTGAAAGCTCCTTTGTAGTTGCATTATTGTTCCATGGAAGCTCCTTCACAACTCCTTTCTTCTTAAACAAACCCGTTTTCCACCAAACAAGATTTGGGATCACCTCCCAACTTGATCCCATACTTGTCTACTACAACTATGGCTTCATCTTGAGTTTTGGCGGGAGTGGGTGATGACATGGCAATACTTCAAGCGGACATCCGCTCAAGTGTGAAAGCCCAGCTGGACAAAACCTAGCCTTCCACCAATAAAATTAGAAAAAAATTTGTCCACTACTTGTGGATGTCCATGTATAAAACGGACCTTAGTAGTCAAGTTTGTCAAATGGGTCTTCCTATGGGACATTTCCCTAGTGCCTGCAGCCCAAGTTTGTCCGACTGTCTGCACCCCTCAACTATCATTCAAGGCATGATTTTTGAGGCTACTAGGGACTAGCTACCCAAAAGCTTCCCATTGGTGCCCTACTATGCAAATCTTCCATAAGACCCAACCCTACACGCCACTACCCTACACCTGTTTGGGTCTTTGGGGGATATGCAGGTGGGTAATGCTCTAAAGTTTTATGACTTATAGTGGCCTTTTTTTGGGACCGACCAAAAAGAAAGTGACGGACACAATCGCTTCCAAAAACAAAGAATTTCGCATTATGGTCTGCCAGAATGATAGTGAAAAGATTTTCTTTTCTTTTCTGTTCTTTTTTTTAAAGTAAAAATCTGGCAAAGATTTCACTCTGGAAAACGCCAGGAGCTGCACCCAAGGACGACGATGATAATTGCACAGACTGAAGCCCATCCAAACCAAAGTCCCTGACTTGGGCTTTGCTTGCCGCATGCATGGGCAGCATGGCCTTCCACAAATCCACAAGGATAAGTTAGTCACGCAGGGAGGGCGTCCCAGCCAGCCCACTTGTGGAGCTTGTGGAAGTTTGTGGAAGTTTGTGGGGGGGACGTACTAGCCTTCCATTGAAATCATTGATAACAGAACTCATGATTTTTTTGGTCATAACCTTTGTTTCCGAGCATTGATTGTGAAAAAATTTATATCCCCACAAAGCTTATTAATTTTTTTTTTATCTTCAGCAAAAGTTTCAAAAAATCACTATGAAAATGTAGCCCATAGGTACCAGCTCGAAATCCCATTTGTCCTTCAAAGGGACAACAATCCTTCAGAGGTTAAAGATGACTTGTACTCTCTTGTGAAATATATTTTCATGAAATAATCTATTTTTTCATTAAAAAAGATTAGTATTTTGTATAATATGATGCCTAAAAAAATCCCAAATTCAATAAATTATAGCAACAAATTTAATAGCAACAATATTCACCCTTTGTAATACTCTTTAATGAGCACTTCAGATTCTAATAAAAAAAATTTAGGTTTTAAAACATTGCCAGAATAATCTCACAAATGACACGTAAATCCTACATCTGACATGTACATGAGATGCACCACAAGGTCCGGTGAGAAAATGACCGGAGGCCATCAATTCCATCAGAGTGGCTCTTCCTGGATGTTCCTGACTAGTTCTGCATAGCCATGGCTCACCACCCAATGATACGGATTTCCTCCAAGTTATACAAAGAACTTGATTTAGAACCGGCCAATACTTTTCAATTTATGAGGTTTGGAGCTTTCTCTTACTTAGTGTTTTGACAATTGAACAATGTGCTTCACTTCTATATGTATAAGTAGAATTTTTTTGGCCTTAAATACAACCTTTCCTTGTGGACTAAAGCCTATTGTATACTCCCTTGATTGAAAATATGGTGAAATACATGATGAGCCTCTCAACCAGCGGGGGTTAAAGGGTTAAAGTTTTTCACTTATTTTGGGGAATTCAATGACAATTTAAATCGTAATTTTTGGACTTGAAATGAATTAACTATGAAATTTCAAAGTGAAAGGTGTGAAGATAGGTATTGAATGATGCTTCTGGACTGGATTACTACTCAAAAAGTGATAGTGTCTCTCAAAGAATGATCCACATCGTGTTTTAAATTATTTTAGCCCGAAGTGAATGTATATTTTACTTGGAGGGAATAAAGAATACAATTATGAGCAAAAAAAACATCGAACAAACTACAATCCATTTTGAAATTCTTTGCATTGTTTATGACATTAATTATGTAGGGGTGATTTTTTCAATTGCCCAAGTCACTGCAACTCTGGATGAGAGGATTTGAGCCTCCTACTTAAATGGTGAAAACTAAAAAAGGAAAAAACCTTCGGATATAACATTGATAAATAATTTATCTTTTTTTGAAGGCATACTAGGGTTTCTCTCACGTGTAAGGTTATTCTAAATTTGAGACTAGTGTACACTCATTTTGACATAATGTACTGGCACTTATTACATCAATGCCTGAAATGCAACATTTGCATTTGGACCAAAAAAAAATAGTAAAACCTAGATATTGATGGCAGAAAATGTGGACAATTTGAACATGAGAACTTGGGAGAGAAGAGTTGAGTTACTTTGAAATTTCATAACTTATTCATGCAAGTTAGAATGAGTAGGAATTCCCTTTTACTTGCCAATATGATATAATAAAATAATTTATTTTTTATGATAGTGAGTACCCTTGTTTACTATTAGCTTCAATTATAGGTGCACTTACTTTAAGGTGGTTGTCAATACAATCCTAAAGATTTGTGAATCCTATTATTGCATGTCCCTTCAAAGACTAGGTGTTTAAATTTCAAACAATAGATGAATGCAAACATGTCTTGAGTGCACAAAGTCTTATTTTTGCATTCATCTAGTACATGGAGGTGGATTCTTGTATTAGTTCTTTTTACATTTACACAATACAATTTTTTATAACTATTTTTTTACAAATTAATTCTATAGATCAAGAGGTACAATATATTTAACCTCAAAAAATAACTTTTCTATCTCAAAAAACAATCCAACTATGACTACTTGAATGATTTACAATAAAATAATCTCTCAAAAAATAATCATAATTTGAACATAACATGTTGAAATACACATTCTATCTATAATTGATTTCAAAAGGAATCTCAAATTTTGGGTTTTAGGTTTTATTAATAAATTATTGGTCAATACAATAATACGTCCAATTGTATAGATAAGACCTTTGATCATGTACTACAATTTTTGTTTGAAAACCATCATTTAAATTTTTTTTTAAAGTTCCAATGTATAATACATCTTTATAATTCTAGAAATATAGACTACACCATGAGCCCAAAAGAAATATTTTACAAGTAAAGTGGAGTGATGTTGCATGTTTAGTTTTCAAAATGCACTTTTGGTATATCCCACAATATTGTCACTAAATAGCCGCATTATAATGCGATTCACACTCTTTATCATTCAACTTCAAATAGCTTGATTGTCACAAACTAAATAGTCTTCATTCATCTAAACTTTATTCAACCATGGAAAGATAATCTTCAACTTGTGAAGTTCATGTTAATGAAATTAGGTTTAGTAGTACAAACTACAAATGTATTGATTAGAGCAAGAGATAGTGCTTCTTAAATCTTGCATGCGAAGATAAAACAACATGGAGAGTTTTGTATCTTGCATCATTTACAAAAAATTATCCCTTTCTATATTTCTCAATGAAAAAAAACTAATGCCAAGGAATCTAACATTTCAGTCTTTGTCTATTACAAACCACCTTGTTGTAGCCATAATTTATGATATGATGCCTTAGAAAGTTGAGGGAGTGTCAATTCAGCTTTTCCAACTTGGAAGCGCAACTAGGACAAGGTTTGATTTAAAAAAAAACAGAAGTGCCCCTAAAGCCCATAAGTGCTATTGTGACATTTGTAAAATGAAGATACATATTGAATTCTTTTTATGACTATAATTGAATCCTTCCTAGAGTTTTTGTAGTAGTCAAATGACCACAATAGAATTGCTTATTTATATTGCACATTGACTACATTACAAGAATCGCATATCTTATACATATTTACAATTTTAAAAACTTAAACTATATTATAATTTTTCAAAGATAAATCCGTGATGGATTCAAATGCATTTGTCCTTGTGCTATAGAATGTATGTTTTAGGATACAAAAATGACTTTGAAGCAGTTAATGACAAGCAACAAAATAAACCATAGCAATAGATGGTGCCAATCATCTTTTGGAGGTGCTACAACATAGACCTTGGTAGTTGAATATATCTTTGCTTGACCTCACGTGCTTCATTGAATAATATTAGATTTGATCCATAACACCAATATAAAATCACATATTGGACTATAATAAATTCCAAAGCCCCTTTGTGATATTAAACAATAAAAAAATTTGACTTGATATCCATTACAATCATTTGCTTTGACAAATTTGGATTTTTTAACATTTCATAAACAATGTAGGACTCCATTGGTTCTCAATTCCCTTTAGAAATTGACTCACTTTTGCAAAGACAAGTCACACTTCAATGGAAGTGATGTATGAGCCAAAAAGGGGAGAACCATAAGAGCATCCACGCCTTTTACCGGCCAAACTTGGCACTCTCAAATTTTCCATCTAATTTTGAAGAGCCCTCAATTTCCTTTGTCCCTCACCCTTGCTCACCAAAGGCAACTCATAAATAGTCAAGTGACCACCCATCAAATAGAGTAAAAAGTTAAGCAATTGAATTGAAGATGAAACAATGATTTCAAGGTCTAGTACTTAACAAACTAGAATTGGGTATTAAAATAACATTGTGAAGGGCTCATAACAAATTTCCAGCCAATGTTTGGATTTTTTTTTCCTTTTCAAGGTTGGAATTGATTAGATCAAGACACATGTCTTGAAGTAGTGAGTAAGAAAGTAGGAAGTATTGAGCTAGAAAAAGTAATTATTGAATGGACAAAACTAGAGAAGTCTAGACATTGGCTATGGACTCCGAGCACTTTTTGGCTTCCAAAATTCTTAGTAATTTCAATCTTGGGAATAAAATAACAAAAAAATTGCAATCCCTATAATTGCTATCTTTAAACATAGAAAAACATGTCTTGAAGTAGTGAGTAAGAAAGTAGGAAGTATTGAGCTAGAAAAAGTAATTATTGAATGAACAAAACTAGAAAAGTCTAGACATTGGCTATGACTCCGAGCACTTTTTGGCTCCCAAAATTCTTAGTAATTTCAATCTTGGGAATAAAATAACAAAAAAATTGCAATCCCTATAATTGCTATCTTTAAACATAGAAAAAACTTGCACTGCTTTATAGTGCTTACAATTTGTGGAAAAATTGCTCAAGTGATTGGATATGGTATATTTACCTTATAACTAACTAGCCCCCTTCATATTGGAAATATTATGTTTTGTTAGATACTTGAGAGAAACTTCTCAATTAACCTTTAAATGCCCGAGGCTCCAAATTTGGTATTGATGATACTTTGAAGTTAAATAAAACCTAAGTACATTTCAAATTTTAGTAGTTTATATTCATGGAAAATTCTTTTTGAAGAATAGTTTAGCATCAATGATTTGATTTTGAAAATGATTGATAATGATGTTTCTATTCAAGATTTGAGCGACAATCTTGACTTTCTCAAGTGTTGAGGGCTCTTGGAAATGAGCCTCAAATATAATAGATCTCGGAGAAAAAATCACAATAGAAAATCATTCAAAAAAATTGTAGAGAAGATTTTGAAATGCAATAAATTCATTGTAGTTATGCATATTTGGCCCTTACCTCTTTAAGTTTTGAGGCGGACATTTTGTATTTGATGGATGACAAAGAATCTTTCTATGTAGGATAGAAGTGCAACTATTCATCTTTGGAAATTTGTTTGGAAAGGAGAGATTTTCTAAATTTCTTTGACTTTGAATGAGTGTTTTTGGAATTTTTTTAAACTAGTGATTTCTACGGCATCAAAATGGATAATTTTCATGGTTACTAAGGTCCATCCTTCAAGGATTAACCTTATATTTTTTTGGTAACCAACTTTTTAAATTTGACATCTGAAAAGAGGATTGAAAGACTTCAAATCACTTTTGCAATTTTAACACCCTGACATAATCAAACAATATAATCTTTCAATCCGTAAACCAAGATTTTTTTTTTTTTTTTTCCATGTGATCTCTAAGATGTCTAGTTTGAATTTGTATGGTTACAATTAAAAGGAGTCGATACAATACAACTTATCAAAATGATGACTCTTTGTTCAGTTTCGAGCAAATTCCTAGAGGCTCAAAAAAGACCTTGGGCATTTAAGAGTTAATTTAAAGACTGGGGTTGGGGTTGGTTGAGGAGCCATAGAAGACTATTTTGTTCACTCTAGGGGGCTCGTTTTCATAGGATGCAAAAAGGGACCCCTACCGCAATGTCATGAACGGAACTTTTATTGCTTCTCTTGAGTACCAAACTAATAAATTATTCTTGTTCCACCTCGGTTTTAGAGCCCATTGAAATGCACTTTTCTGCAACTTTAAAAATTCATAACTAATTCCACAAAGCTCCAAAAAATATGAAACGACTTGGGGTTAGATGTCAATTCCACTTGTCTTTGAAGGAGAATTTTTTGAAAATTATTTCAAGCAATTTCACCTTGCCAAAATTCAGCTTCAGCCCTTAGATGGGCGCTTTATGGACCTCTTACCTTAGTAGAATCACCCATAACCAATCACTTAAGCAATTCTACACATTTTCTAGTATAGTAGTGAGGCAGTGACTGCCTCTTTTGGGTACATTGTTTCTAGAATAGTAGTCAGGCAGTGACTGCCTATTTTGGGTACATTGTGTGAAACAATGTACCCAAAAATTTCAGATTGGATTATTTTCATAACCCCTCCAATTTCATTGGGGGGGGGGGGGTTATGAAAAATAATCCAATATGAAAACAATTTGGAAACCCCAGTACCCCCCACACTCTTATATTTTTGGAAACAAAACTTACATGACAATCAATATGGGTTAATTTGTTTTGGTATTCTTTTCGTATCCGTATCCTTACTATATCAAAATCCTACTATTCATATTCCAGTATATGTATCCCAATATTTGTATCCCAATATTAGTATCCGTATCAAGATCAACGGCAGGGAAGCGGGGGGGGGGGTAATTTATAAAAAAAAATCAACGGCCCGTGATTTTTTGGAGAAAGAGGGGGGAATTAATGCAAACTAGGTGGAATGACTGCCTCTTTTGGATACATTGTTAAAGGCAATGTAATTTTATTGATGTATAGAAAGATAGAATTCGCAGGGATTGCGATTTTTTTTGGTAATTTTATTCCTTGAGCAAAAATTGCTATGAATTTTGGGAGCCAAAAAGTGCTCATGACCTATAGCCCAATTTCTAGACTCTTCCAATGCCAATCATTCAAGAACTACTTTCCCACTCATTACTTCCTATTTTCTTGCTCACTACTGTGGAACATGTGTCATGACTTTACTAGTTCCAAACTTGAAAAGGAGATAAAAAACGCATTTCAAGCTTGGATTGGAAATTTGTTCCAGCTTTGGTTGGAAATAACTATCCTCTCCAGGTTGGATATGGGTCTCTAGTTAGGAATGGGTGGTCCTATCTTAATAGTGCTATTAGTGTTGACAAGTCATTACAAATTTATAATCGTGATTGGTAAAAATATCTCTTTCCCACTTGTAAAAAGTTACAATCACATTTGGATTTACTTTATTAGCACATCTAGTAGTAGGACAAATGAGTGTATTTTGAGTTGTCCTATTAATCCCTAAAGTTCCATGACTATATTTTCACCAAAAATGCTCCAAAACTGCCATTTTAGTACAAGTAAAAAAAAATTTGAAAAAAAAAACTTTTTTGACACATGTAGCTATAGGATATGGTAGTATGCTGACTTGAGAACATGTGGTAAACTTTTAATAAATTCCCACTTTGTGGATTGTAAGATATAAGCACTCAAATTCACGGAAATCATTTTTTTGTCCTGTGAAAAAACTGATAGTTGCACTTCACAAGCTCACTTTTCTATGGAAAAATGTCCAAATTGGTGGTGCATCTCTTGATTCTTTTCCCTAAACAAGTTGGCAAGATGCTTGAAAAATGTCAAATCACTTGGAATTGTACATCTAGGAAAAAAACAATTAGTAGACACTAATAGAGAATAATTCAAAATACTCAATTGTTAGGAACTTAATTATGGAATTGAATAATGCTAGCACCAATGGTTTCAATATTAAAATACATAATCTACATCCATTTTTTTATTTTTCCCACAAATATTGAAATTTGAGTAAGATAAAGAACTTTAAAGTTTGTTTTAGAGTTGATAAATCCATAATTGCAAGCAACCAAAAAGTCTTCATAACTTTTGACTCATTGATCAAAATGGAATCATTCAAAACTTTCCACGCATATATTACTCTAGAAAATCAATTTTAAATTTTTGTTTCTAAAAGAATTAATTTTTTATAATCTACTTGGACTGCCCATTTCCAAAAAAAATAACATATTAGGCCATAGCTATTGACTCATATTTCCAAATGTCACAAACTTTACTACATTTTAAAGATATTCTTTGTTCCTAATTAATTTCTACTCAAATTTGGGCCAAAAATATGGACATCTCCAGTCACACATACCTACCCCCAATTGCTATGTAGCCAAAAAAACGCATGTTGGTTCTTTAGGGGTTAAATATGAGGGGTTTTGCCACCAACATAATTAGTGTTATTAGAAATCATAATTTTAAAGAAATTGGTGCAACACAGTAAAATAATGCACCTTGCGCTAACATTATTTTACAAATAGTGTAACTATAATAAATTAATGGAAATGCAGTAGTAGGACAAATTGGTTTATTGATGTTATTTGTAACATCACAATAYAACAAGCAATGGTCTTCTCCCATGCTCGTAAGGTACTATATTTTGCTAGACGCCGAGAAAAGACTTATTAATTATTTCATAGATTAGAGTTGGCTAAGTAGCCATACAAGACAATTTGTTCACTATGAGAGTTTGCTTTTGAGGATCCTTCCACTACAAGAGAAAGGGGTGTTTTAAGTAGTGTCCTAGACATCATGTCTTTTAAGTAACGTCTTTTAAGTATGGTTTTAAGTAAAATTTTACTAAAAAGACTGTCATTTTAGTAAAATTTTACTTAAAACCATACTTAAAAGACGTTACTTAAAAGACATGATGTCTAGGACACTACTTAAAACACCCCTTTCTCTTGTAGTGTTCTAAAAGCACCTATTAAAAAGTACACCTCTTAAGAACTTTGTAAAAGGATACCCTACTTCATTGGTAAACAATCTTATGTTATTGTACCCCTAAATAACTGATCAACAATTGTGTATAATTAAATGTAAAAAATATTGATGTGAATCAAGTTTTTTTTGTACAAAAAGGATTTGCAAACTCTAAATGATGATTTAAGTGATTCTTTGACATAAACAGCATTATAGTTGATAGTGGGATTAGCAACAAATTAAACATGCTAAAAGATATCTAAGGATGCTTACATAGTGAATTCATACAATGACACATGTTCAATGACTTTTGCTAACTAATTTCTTGACTTGTTGACCTATTTGTTCACTATTAATCATGCTTTCTTTTCCCACTTCCACTCATGTTTTAGGTGTTGAGATGATGGATGCTCATATCTAAGGCATTAAAGGATTGAAATCATTTAAATTGATTTTGAAAAAACTATATTATAATTTTAAAGCACAAGTTTTTTCCACATCAAAACAAACATTACAAATTTGAGAAATAAATAAATTGAAAAAGACACACTAACACTATGTTAGTTAAAAAGCATAYAAAATAAKTATTAATAATAAAAGAATATTTAACAATTGTTCAAATGRTATAYTATTTTATTAATTAKTTTTYCATGTYTGTAAATAAATTTTTTCTTCTTGCACAAGCCTCGAGACRCTTTKTWASAAAAGCTTGATAATATTRTAAGTGCAAGTACTAAATTTWWAAAAWGYAAAACCTCATTTGATCTTAGAGATTTCATTTTTACCTCGATTATAAGTGCATAGAGTGAATGTAACCATATTATCAGTTACGTAATATTTGTGAACTTCAGGGAACATGTTCCTTTGCATCTCACGTATTGAAGCCTATTTTATAGTTGAAAACTATTGAAAAATGTTGAAACTCTTAATTTTAATCTTTAATAGAATATTTGATAATGGACTTAGTATCACTAGTAGTAAACCTCAAGTCCCATAATTTTGTTTTCTAGAAGTGTTTTAACAATATTGAATAGGACTTAAGAAGAATTTTTTAGTTGTTACCCATTAYCATAAAWATAACCTAAGATGTTAYAYAGAGGTGGTYTKGTACAAAAGATATTWGTTGTCWTTCTSAARGATAAATTCATTCAATTSCTACRMAAYCTTAGGATRATGTTTATTTTTYTTAGATGAATGTCATAYTTAATTTTCTATGAAGRRAAAAATTGAATTTTCATCTATAAACATGGATGTAAATATCTTTRCSAYTCCTTYAATTATTRATTTTTTCCTAGYTCTTATCTCCAAGGCTAAGGCTCACCTCCAATGTTTTCATCTGATTTCATTTTTACCTCGATTGTAGGTACATAGATTGAATGTAATCACGTTATGTGTAACGTAATATTTGTGAACTTCAGGGAACATGTTCCTTTGCATCTCACGTATTGAAGCCTATTTTATAGTTGAAAACTATTGAAAAATGTTGAAACTCTTAATTTTAATCTTTAATAGAATATTTGATAATGGACTTAGTATCACTAGTCGTAAACCTCAAGTTCCATAATTCTATTTCCTAGAAGTGTCATAACAATATTGAATAGGACTTAAGAAGAATTTTTTAGTTGTTACCCATTACCATAAATATAACCTAAGATGTTATACAGAGGTGGTTTGGTACAAAAGATATTTGTTGTCATTCTCAAGGATAAATTCATTCAATTCCTACGCAATCTTAGGATAATGTTTATTTTTCTTAGATGAATGTCATATTTAATTTTCTATGAAGAAAAAAATTGAATTTTCATCTATAAACATGGATGTAAATATCTTTGCCACTCCTTTAATTATTAATTTTTTCCTAGTTCTTATCTCCAAGGCTAAGGCTCACCTCCAATGTTTTCATCTTGTTGGATTATATAATGATTTATCTTGGTCTCATAGTTGATTAATTTTGAATTTTTCCTTGCATCTAAACATATAAAGTCTCTAACTGAAATTTAATCATTTGGTAGGTAGTAATAAATTAATGTGTTTTACCTCAAGGTGATTTATTTTTGAGTCGTCCTTGTCTTGTAATAGATGAGTTTTAGCATCAATCCTTCTAGTTATATATCGCATCCTATTGTAAGGGCAAGCCCAACTCCAACATTCTCACCTTGAAAAACTAAAACTATGCATTACATGAGATTTGAAGGCAAGGGAGGACCATTTCAGGGCTATATCCTTTGTTGTTCCTCTTGTTGTCCAGAATCTACATAATGATCATTGCTGCCAGAATGTTTTAATTTTAAGAAATATGAATTTAGACGTGGCAAATAAAAAAATCTAGTGTTTATTTCTAGGGGTAAAAAACAAGGCAATAAGGAGGTCAATTCTCCCTGGCCGGAAAATTACTGTGAGTGCGAATCGTACCGCACCCACAGTAATTTCCGTCCTGCACTAAAAATGGGATTTCCGAGAATCCGAGGTGTGAATATTTGTGGACGCCGCTGACTGATGGGAAGTCCGTCCGTCCGTCGCCGGCTGCGGCGACTGTGGTGGGGGGAGCGTATTGTGGAGCGTGCTGCCCGATTGTCGGGAATCCGCAGATCCATCGCTCCCATCGCCGCGGCTGGTTCCCGCTGGCGCTCATCACTCGCATGACACTCCCTAATCTCATCAATGCATCCCCGAACGTTGGAGCTCGATCGACTCACCGTCTTCCTCACAGAACCCACCCGCTGGATTCCGTTCCASGCCGTTCTATTCCACCGTGTCAAAGCCGCGCCGGCGCAAGAGAACTTAAAGCGAGCAAGCGTATGTGCGTACGTGCATGGCCAGGAGCTTTCGCGAACGGGTTCCGTGATTGCAAACTCAGTCAGTCGTGGCGTCTCCAGAGGCGTTTACTACTTAGTAGTAGCACTTGGTCAGTCTCAGCGCGCTTGAGCTCCAGGGTGATCACTAGCTTACCTTAATCTGAGAAAATTTGACGCGCCGGCGTGGGTGGGTAGCATGATGGAGATATTGACGTTACAAGGGTGGAGTGTGTCCGGTAGTGTATTGATTGAGCGTGAGTGGGAGTGAGAGTTAGAGCGAGGGAGGAATTGTTTGTGGTTTGGGGAATTTTTGTTGGGTAGACTGTTTTTCTATTATGTATGCGGCGAGGAACYGCAACGGAAGCGAGCGCTGTGTGCTGGTGGCGGAGGGAGCGATTTAGCGACAAGTGTCGAGCAGTTGGTTACAGTTTTGCGGATAAGCAAGAATTCATCGCCGCGGCGGTACAGGAGTTTTTTCGTGGTCGTGGTGTGTGGCGTGGTTGATATATCATCAGCTTCGACGTGCTTCTTTGCGACCACTCCGACCAGGTGAGAAAAAGATTGAGAGCCGTTAGAGTTCCGTCTCTTGAAAGTTCGTCGCAACAGGACCACCGCCGACGTGTAGTAGTAAAGGCTGTGCACGTTCCGTTCCGCGCCAAGTTTATTGCGCTTTTTGGCCGTGCTTGTGGGTGCAGACCAGGTGTGCGCGTAGGTCACCAGTAGTAGCCTCCTACCGATTTTTACACGAGCTAGGGAAATGACCAAAATAGCAGACACACCTAACGAGTCATCAGCTAGGGTTAAGGTTGAGTACGCGTCGAGAGATTGCGCCACTCAAAGCAGTTGGCACTGTAAGCTTAACGGTTCAAGGCCGTCTGTTTCTGGGAAGAGTTTAATCGCAGGTGCGCATTGCATGAGTGGAGTGGCGGTTGACCAGACGCCGCTCACCTCACTCACTCACTCAGTCATTCAGTCGTCTCGCAGATTATCAGTCAGACGTGCCGCTTACTTTTCTTGCTTCGTTATCGAATTCCTCGTCCAATGCAAATTTGTAGAGTCTGTCTTGAATTGGCGTACGYAATTGTGCGAAATGGTCAGTGGTTGATCGAAGGTCGGCTAAGCTTCTGACTCTGCGAATTGCACTGCCATTTTCGGGAGCGAGGGCGTGAGGGTCCTTGCCGGAAGTGTTGGGGCCCACGTTGTGAAAAAGGGYAAAGACGAGGGTAAAGACGGTTGTTGTCATATGACGCTTCTGTTCGCCGTCGATCGCCGACCCCACCCAATTGTGGGGCAAGGACTACTGAGCTTCGTTGGTCCACGGCCAATGATGCAACTCCGGGTTCATGATGACAATGGATCAGTTTGCGCTTCGTAACTCATATCCGTTGCAAAATTGACCCTTTTGTTTGTCTCTGTGATGTTGTTGCCAGACRGTGAGTTGCTGATTGATTGCTGCCGCTTCACCGAACTTTCTGGGCGGAAGATTATTCGGCATTGGAGRTTGATCGATTCTCACCAAGAGGTGTGTGCTATCTGTTTCTTCTGAGCACATAATGGGGTATTGGGACTTCGTCCGCGATCGATGGCGCATTTCACAACTATTCGAATAGTGGAGGGCAATCGAAACTGTTGGTACCATTGAAAGCTATCTGTGAGGAGAGTTGCGAATGAACCAGCAATTACGAGCGCGGGTGGTGTGACTATGAGGAGGAAGACGGGTCAGAATGAAGGTTCCCAAATCTGTCTCTTCACGGTCGAATTTCTTCGTGGTTTTCGTATTCTCACTTGCAGTTGTTGCAAGCGCTTCAGAGAGCATTATACTGCAGCCGCATAGCAGCTCGCCCACACTTTCCTGGCGTCCCAACGGGACGCCCCCCAAGCCGACACCAACTCCGAACTGCGATCTGTCGCAATCGCGCTACGACGGGAGCTGTTACCCAAAGCTGGGCAACRAGTCCCTGACTTGCGAGTCTGATCTCGGTGGCGTGGGCTCCTTAGAAACGCTCTGCACGTTACGTTCCTCCGTCYCGCTCCTCGCGAGCTCCCTGCTCGTCGGAGCCGGAAGCCTGAAACTCACCCACCACGCCTCCCTTTCCTGTGCCACCCCTGGATGCGAGATCGTCATCCTCTTAAACGGAAACCTGACCTTGTCTACCGATTCTTATATCCGGGGCGGCAGTTTAAGCATCCAAGCTGCGAGGATTATTATCGACGAAGGCGCATCCTTGAACGCCACTGCTTTAGCGGGAACGCCGCCACCCAAGAGGCTCTGTCCCTACTGCACTAATTCGCTTTTCGAGTAGGTCTTACTCAAACTGTCTCACATGATTTCGTCAATGCCGAACCTTTTCCCCTTCTGCCTAAAAACTTTGGAATAGTGCAAATGTATATGCACTTTGAAACAGTTGATGTCCAACAGCTTTTGTAGGAATTATTGAATTGTTGAACTCGTATATTCAATGTAACAAAGCCAAAGATCTTATAGCTAATAACACGAGACTAATAAGACTGTTGTGTGTGGGACTGCAGCGAAGGGAGCGATGGGACGATCTCGGCGTCTGGAGGGACAGGACGAGGTGGCGGTGGCGGTGGTCGTGTTTCTATTGACTACGAGCGCTTGCAGGGTGTTGACATCCTCTACCATGGTGAAGCTCCTTCCTGCAACTACACCATTTCTTCTATTCAATGGTTGCGACTCTATTTTGCTTGTAGGGTGTTAAAAAATTAATAAACTAAACACCATCTATTAGTGAACCTGTTGATGAAGATGATTTACCGAGTTTTGGACCTTGCTGACAAGCCACTTGTTGCTTTAGTCTCTTAGATGTTGGTTCCAAGGGGCACAATTAAATATAATGAGTTCTTTTTCTCCATGGCATGTAATTTTGGAGTTGCTTTAACCGCACCTAATTGCCACCCTTTTTTAAAACCGACCTCTTTTCTACACGGGTTTGACTCGTACAGATCTGCAGCCTCTATTCAGAGAGCCTTGGGTCGACTCTGGGTTCACCTGTTGTCATCACTTCAAAAATTCGTCGTTTCTTCCTAAAAAAATGTGTTTTAAGAGAATCTCCTTTTGACTCCGCGCAAGACCCAACAAACTTAGACAGTTCAATAATATGATCCATGCTTAATTGCTGCAGTTGCCTTGAATAATATAACGAACGTTGTACTTTCAGCCGGTGAATGGTTTTGTGTGGGGTAACATTGTGCAGGAGGGGATAGTTTGGGTTGTCCTCAAAATGCTGGTGCTGCAGGCACATTGTTTGACGTGCCATTTCAGTCGTTGATCATATCGAACAGTAATAAGAAAAGCAAGACAGATACGGTGCTTTTGGCATTCCCTGTGCCACCTGTTTGGGGGAGTGTTGTGATCAAGGAGTCCGCCAGGATTGGCATTCCATTGCAGTGGAGTACAATTCGGGTACATTCGTCACTACTCTCACTACTCAGCAATTAACGAGAATTGTTGAACCCTTCCAAGACCCAAAGACCCAAAGTGGACTTCATGTGATCTCTTTTATTGTATTGAGCATGTCACATGTAATTTGCCCTTCATTCAATTTTATTTGTTTTCTCACGAGGGCGTMCGATGTTCTCCACTGATTCTGGTGATCTATAATTAGGCCCTATCCTATCCTAAGTCGACCAATTGAATCGGTCAATGTCCAAACCATGAGTTCTTGGTCCTTGGGAGGATCAATGAATCTTTAGCTCGAGGCTTGAGCATTTCATACTTGTTCATTGTGGCCTTGTTGGTGAATTGTATCCGCTGTGAATTGCAAATGTTATAGTCCTGTGATTAGTCCTGAGATTACTTGCTAATCATGTTGTGAATGTTCTAGGTGATCGGACAAGTGAAACTGTTATCTGAGAGCGTGCTGAACTTTGGGCTTGCCGAGTGTTCCAGCTCCGAACTGGAGTTGATGGCGAGTGATTTCATCATGAAGAATTCAACTTTGTTGGTTCGTCAATATTCCAAAGAACCGATCCCCTTGCTTTACTCCTGATATATCCTATTAGGCGAAATTAGTGTCACTAAAATATCTACGTTTGTGGAACTTAGTACAATTTAGTAACGATGCAGCCTGCAGTAATTTAAGGATTGTGACTCTGGTAAATTAGTGTCGCAATCATCTGTGTTGACAGGTCTATGGAGCGCTGCGATTATCAGCCAAGATGCTCTCCATGACGAACTCAAAGATTGACATTGTAGCGAGTCAAGACAAGATGATGGTTGTGACTTCCACAATGGAGGGAAGCAATTTGGCTTATTTACAAGTGAGTGATATCATCTAGAGATTCTAATGCTTTCTGGAATGAATACCTCAGGCTCTCCATTTCGTTGGGTTGTCACGTGATTTGTGCAGATCACGAAGTGTTTTAGCCCAGAAATGATAAAAGTTGGACTCCAATTGTTGTGCAGGAGGGGTCGGTAATTAGGTCAAACGCCAATCTTGCGGTTTATGGGCARGGTCTCTTGCAATTAGAAGGCCCTGGTGACTTCATYGTGGCACAGCGCTTGTTTRTCTCSTTATTCTTCAACGTCATTGTAAGTGTTGGATTTGAACCTGCTCTCATATACTCCACCAAATTCTGAAGTTAGTGTCTGCCACACTGTGAACGAACATCATTTTTCATATCATGCTGTAGCTTTTTGCTATTTAATGGGATTTCAAACGTGTCAAGGACAATATCCTAGACGAGTTTGTACCATTCCGTTTCATTTTATGTGACTTTTATTACGAGTAAGACATCTTCTTAAAGTTGGTTTGTGCCACAGTAATTGCTCATTTTGGTATATACTCACACGGCAGTAGCATAGTGCTCATGAGAAATTGCGGTGTGCAGGTTGGGCCAGGTGCCGTAATGCGAGCGCCAGTAGAGGCTGGTTCTCCCGTTCAAGAACAGTAAGCTCTAATCTATCTTGAAACCTTATTGTGGCTTATTCATGTAGTGACCTTTTTTTCTCAACTTGTATGTATCAAAAATCAACAAATCCTTGGATTTTAATCTAGATTATTAAATTTACTTTATTGGCTCACAGGATAATACGCACGTACTGCGAAAGACAYCAATGTCCAATTGAGGTGCTACGACCATCGGAAGACTGTACCTTAAATACCACTTCACCGTTCACYCTCCAGGTTTGTGTTGTTTCTTCCTCTTCTTCCAGTGGAAATAGGCAATTCACGAGTCTATGCTGGCG
The DNA here is from genome assembly GCA_006891605.1 of Pleurozium schreberi. Classification (NCBI taxonomy): domain Eukaryota; kingdom Viridiplantae; phylum Streptophyta; class Bryopsida; order Hypnales; family Hylocomiaceae; genus Pleurozium; species Pleurozium schreberi. Next base: position 86,308 of record VACF01002461.1, on the reverse strand, counting down.
TCAGAGTAGGCGGACCGTGACAAGGGCCTAATTTACTCACTGGACTAATTATGGCTTCATAATATGCAGAGTGAAAAATGTACATTAACTTCTAACAAGCCAAGGATTTATGGTTAGAAAATAACCAATTAGATCAATCGTTTTCTTAATGAATCAAATTAGCATCTAGTCAGAAATTTCCTATGCAAGTATCAGTGCAGGATGCTACTTGTGTTGATCTAATAACAAGTAAGTATTGGAACAGATACAGTCTCCATGTGACCTACTCAAAACTGCTGAAAAGAATGGGATGCCCAATTTGGGCCTCTTGATCTTTTAAGAGATAAAGTTTGTTTACTGAGAGTTTGTTTCGTGGCTTGTGATGAAAATAACATAATATGGGCTCCTGTGGACAGATTTGTCGAGTTGAAGATGTGGATATCGATGGYGAGGTCTCAGGCAGCGTTGTGCACATTCAACGGGCAAGGAATGTGACCATCAGCCGTGAGGGCGTCCTTTCTGCCTCTGGCTTGGGTGCGCACATTACAAACTTTGTCTGGGRAACTGTTTGCAGAAAATTGTATTTGTTCAACGCAAGCAATAGARTTCTATTAAGCCGTTCATGTTGCGACTCTTCTATATAACTACAAGAAAAAGCACCCTGAAATCAAAAGAAGTGTGTTCAGACCATTTGATTTGGACATAATCAACAGAAACCTGTTTAGAGCACTTGATTCGATCTCTTAGCAGGAACCATTTTTTTATGTTAGTCCAAATTCGAGTGGTTTCGAACCAGCAGAATCTTGTTTTTTATTCAATTTTTTAAAATTATCATTATCATTATCATTATATTGTTATTCTTATTATTTTTTGTAATGTGTATCTTGATCAATCTAAGTAATTTGTTGGTTGGCAGGTTGCCTTGAGGGATTAGGGGTGGGCAATGCCAGCTCGGGGGGCGCGGGTGGTGGAGGAGGACATGGAGGTAAAGGTGGTTCTGGAGTCTATGGTGCCATAGTATCCAACGGAGGTGATTCCTATGGCAAGAGTGAGCTGCCTTGTGARCTTGGTAGTGGTGGTGGCAATCCTGGCAGCGGCAATGCAACTGCTGGCGGTGGACTYATTGGTGAGTGAGCTCGACACTCTGAATCTCATACCTCCTCTTTTTTCATCATTTGAAATGCTCAACCAAAACAAGGTCTTTTCATAGTTTATGATCCGTGTCTTTGTTCTKCTCAACAATGCCACTATCCCTCTCAACCCCCCCTGTTCCTGTCAACAGTGTTTCTTGGTTCTTCAGAAGCGTCATTATTAGTCAATTGGGACGCCATTTCACCTAATCACCTTTAACTATTGTTCCTGGCACAGATTGTGAAAATGCATCTTATGTGCAATTCGACCCTCCTATTAGCATGAGCCAAATAATTTCTCATTCATCCATTCTCCCCACTAGGACCAAGTTGATGAAATTGAGGTGAATTAAGGTATGAACACACATAATCAACACTACCCAAAATGCGACACCTATATTCGTCCACCAAACCATCCTCCAAACCGTCCCCCAAAACCTAGATATTGATTACACAAGATGTACAGAATCATAAGATCCCAATCAAATTCTATGTGAGCCTATTTTTTGGCACACCTGGAGAGAGTACTTTGAAATTTCGTAACTTATTCGTCCATCTGGTGTCCAAATAACGCATACTAATGCGTTGGAATCCTCTCTCAGTTGTAATTCTAATAAAACAATGTTTAATAGTAACTATGCTCAGTTGTAATTATTGATGAATACAGGTGCGCATACTTAACATATTTGCACAAAGATAGAAAGCCAATATACACAGAATTTAAAAAAAAAATGTATTTGGACCTTAAAAATGTGAAGGTGACTATCAGAGGCTAACAGTGTTGATGGGATGGACGTTGTTGCCAGTGTTGGGATCCATAGACCATCCAGTGACAGTGCTGGATGTGTATGGAGTGTTGACTGCCGATGGAGAAAGCTCCACACGAGATGAAGACCCCAGCGGATTCAGCAGCAGGAAGAGGGCTGCTGCCCAGGTGGGAGGACTTGGAGGCGGCTCCGGCGGAAGTCTGTTGCTGTTCTTGCAAACCATGATTTTGGGCGACGGCTCTCTCCTGTCGACTGCTGGAGGGGAAGGTGGTGCAGTCGGCGGTGGCGGTGGCGCTGGTGGCCGAGTGCACTTTCATTGGTCTGATATTCCCACTGGCGAGGACTACGCGCCCATTGCCAGTGGCACAGGGATCATTGACATCAGGTTCCAGCTGCTTTTTAGACTTCATTATGTAGATAATCTTCTCCATTATTATTCATTGAGAGGTCCGGATCACATGGGAAGGTGTCTGTCTAAAAGTTCTTGCAGCAGCCTAGATTTACTAAGATGACTGTTTACGATTCTGCAATTGAGGTTCGTTTTACAGTATATAAAAGAGCCTTTTTTCTTTCCATCAATTCTCACATTTTCTAAGGTATCTACAATTTGTTCTTCCTTCTAATTTGTGGAAAATGAACTTACTTTGTCTCAAGTTGTAATGAGTAACGGACAGGAGTTCAAGAATATTTTAAAACTACCAATGGGRTTAGAATCATTTCCCGCGTTGCAGATGTCCATTTACGTGGTAATTCAACACCAATAGTGGGTTCGCCACGATTTTCAACTTCCAAAATTCACAAACTCTTACTCTGAAATAGAAAAATCATGAAACAACTTGAGTTGAGTTTCTCTTTGAATTGCTAATGATTTCATCTTAAAAAAGGACAATTCTTTTCTGCCCTCTGAGATATAAGGACCAGAAAAATTATGGATTTTAGGTGCGGTTAGGAAGTTGAAGCTTATCCGCGTCACAGAATTTACTCATTTAGGATTTACTCATTTAGAGTTGACCTTATCTGTGCAGATACGAGGACGCGTTCAACCGTTTCGTGGAAGAAGTGAACGGCTTGGCCGCGTACCAATGGTGGGAAGGCTCTGTGCACAGCATCTTGACCGTGCTTGCCTTCCCGTTCGCGTGGTCGTGGCAGCAGTGGCGGCGAAGGGAGAAGCTGCAGCGCTTGCAGGAGTACGTGCACTCGGAGTACGATCACGGGTGTCTGCGCTCCTGCAGATCGAGGGCTTTGTACGAGGGACTCAAAGTGGCCGCAGGGCCGGACTTGGTGTTGGCGTACATCGATGTGTTYCTGGGAGGGGATGAGAAGAGGCCGGAGCTGCCGCCCAAGCTCATTGAAAGGCTGCCCATGTCCATCATCTTTGGGGGGAATGGGAGCTACTTGTCGCCGTACAATTTCCACAGCGACAACCTGCTCACGAGTCTTCTCTCGCAGGTTGGCAAGCCCTACTCTCTCTCTCTCTCTCTTCATTGCAAATCTATGTTTTTTTATGTCTCTTTCCTCTGGGGACCATGGATTCGTGATCAGTTTGAAAGTGTCTGATTCAATTCAACATGTTGTGAAAATAGTTTTAGAATTCAGATGGGACTAAGTTTTACGTCACTAGATCGTAGCGTGTGTTGGTCAAACAGTACATGAAATTGGACATACGACCTAGTTCAAACTGTTCAAAAAACATGGAGCCCAGACCTATGCTTTTAACTCATAAGGGACCCAGGATTCATGGCTTGAATATGACGAATTCAATTCACCATGTTGTTTGAAAAKRGCAGAATTYAAATGGGGCCCAATTTTATATCACTAGAATATTGCACGTGTTGGTYGAAACTGAAKARCATTGGACATATAGAAAGTCTTCATATGACCTTTTGAAAGAACATGGAGCTCCTTTTGGGGCTCGGTCTTTATTTGGACTGAGCGCTTCRTGKTTTTTTAGTAGTTTTGAGTAGATCATATGAAGTCTTGCTTTTGTGCAATTTTATTTAYGATTTCACCARCAGATGTYATTTTCTTCGTTGATTCTTCTAATGCTACAAAATTCGGCCTCAACTGAATTYTACTGTTTTCATAWWATGGTCAGTTSATTCRGTGATTTTCAAACCACGAGTCCTTTSTCCTTTCAATCCTTCATCTGCTTAGAGACATTATGTTGCAATTTCATTGTTACACATGAGTTCCATTGGAATGTTCAGAGTATCTTACGTTTCGCGAGTAGAATTGCATTGCCGGCGTAATTTGAGTTTCACTTGACGTGGAATTTGTGAACAGGCTGTTCCAGCAACAATGTGGTACAGATTGGTAGCAGGACTGAATGCGCAGCTGCGAACTGTAAGAAAGGGCTCTCTGTGCACTTCGCTGTTGCCCGTGATCAGCTGGCTGGAAACGCATGCGAATCCTTGGCTGTTTGAACAAGGGGTCCGCATAGACTTGGCTTGGTGTCAAGCCACAGCCTCAGGCTACTACCAATTAGGCCTWCTCTTGAATCATGCTGATGATATCCCACAATATTTTCAGCCTGCCTCTATGCTCACCATGCCTCGGTCTCCTGGAAGGTAATACTCTTCTTTACTCTGGATTACACTACTGCTCTTCTCAAGTTTAATTCAATTAGTGAAGGTCCAAGCAATAATGAATGGGTTGCTTTTATTTTTTCAAAATGGCACATCGTGAACCTTAAACGGTTGACTTTAAGTGAATTTGTTTCTGTACTTGTCTGGCTTGATGCAGTGCAAGAATTCAGAGTTTTGGACACCTTGATGAAGGCATGTTCAGAAGACCCCAAAGTTGGCATTTGAGCCCAAGTTACTCCTCTTTAGGTTCYAGGCGACGMATTGGAGGTGCCACATTGGATTTGGTGTCTGTGAGGTCCCTGGAGGACAAACATTACCCAACRTTCCCACTGTCTTTTCTGCTTAGGAACACGCGACCTGTTGGCCAGCAGGTATGTACACCACACTTCTAATATCTTAATTCTTAATCCTTCTTTAAGGTCCCCAAAGATATATGTTTTGTAGATGTTATATTAACTCTTTTAAGAACGAAGAGCTCCATATTCGACCTGATGTTGTTTTAGCAATTTTGAAGAGTTTATATTAACATTTTTATGTTTTCAAATAATTACTTGTTTGCATCGACACATGCAATGTTCTTCACTCAATCCAATCTTATAAATTTTTTTGCCCTTTTAATTCATCCTTCCAGAGTATGATGAATCATCTTAAAGTCATGAATTTTTTTGTCCTTATTAAAGGGTTAAATAGTATTCTGGTGCTTTATTGTTGCTGAAGTTTTGTCTGCTTTGCTAACCATTTTGTTTTACCTTTGCCCTAATTGGTAATGTGCTTCCCTGTGGATGCAGGCATCTGTCGGCTTGGCCATCTCCTTGTTAATTCTGGTGGATCTGAGCTTAACTCTTCTCATGCTCCTGCAATTTTATTCTGTAGGCATAGAAGCGGTTCTCCTAATTGTCTTCGTCTTGCCACTAGCGTCGGTACTGCCCAGTGTTGCTGGATTGAACGCCTTGTTCAGCCATGGTTCACGCAAGTCTGCGGGGCTGACACGTGTATATGCTCTTTGGAATGTCACTTCTCTTGTAAATGTGGTAAGTAATGCTCGTTCTCCATTAATGCATTTCTCTTTTTTCATTATCATTGAAAGATAACTATTCAAATAAAACAATTGCACATGGTTAAGTTTTCTTTTTAGAACTATCTCACCAATTAGGATTAGTGTATTTCAATTCCATCTTAGAGCTATTAGAGATTTTGTTTTTCCTCCTATCTCATACCTATTTTGACTTGACAATATTTAAAGAACAAAAATCATGGGGTACTAAGAGAGAAAAGGTCATTCTTTCTATAGTTGAAAAATGTTATGATGGTGATAAAATTAAATTAATGAAAACATTTGATTTCATCTCTAAAAAGTAAAACTAAATAATTTTCTATAATAAATACTGATAAAGGAGAGCATAGAATGGGAAAGATTTTGAGATTTGATTGAGTGGTCCTTATAGGTTTAAAAGCTAGTTTAAACGCCCTTTCCAATCCTGAAGCGCAACAAAAGTCAAAACAATATCAAACTTGCAGGAGCAATTTCAAAAATGAGTGAGAATGGTTGAGATAGTAATGGCTGCTTGAAAAAGGTTTCAGGGTTCAAAAGCATATCAAAGCTAATCGGCGTAGGAAATTAGATCTCTATCAAGAATGTTTGGTAGTCAATTTGACATTCCCCCATAACGCCASAGCTTGCTTACTTAAACCAGTTCCGATTACTTGGTAGTGCCAATCGACAAAACATCCAAAAAATTCAATCTGGCAGAATGACAAAAGAGTGCAAGAGTGTAGCAGCTGTTCTACGCTTCCAAGAACAGATTTTACCCTCATTGCAAAGGCCAGTGGAACCGAATTCCATAACATTAAACCTTCACTCGAATCAAAATCTGATGAGCTGAAAAAGAAGCTGGAATTAATGTAAGGGTACAAAAATCTGGTGTAATCTGTATTCTCTACGAATGGCCATTTACTTAGGAGCCTTCTTCTTGCCGGCAATGGCGACCTTCTTGCCTCGCAATGTCCGAGCATTGCACTTGGTGTGCTGGCCTCTGCAAGGCAAACCAGCTTGGTGGCGCTTCCCTCGGTAGCACTGGATGTCTTTCAATCGCTTGATGGCCATTTGGTTGAACCGACGCTGCCAAGACCAAACAAACACCATCTCAGCACAGAACATCAACCCCAATTGGACGCTTCATGACTATGCAGAAACCCTAAACATGATCAACCGCATGGGAAGCACCAACCCCAAACCCTAAACTATMTCATCCCTGGTCCACCGAAATATCTCCTCCAAATGGCAAGGGAGAGTTACGAGAGTCCGAGGTCACTCACGAGGTCTCCTTCCACCATGTACTTGGACACCTCGTCACGAATGGTGGTGAGCTCCTCCTCCGAGAGCTCTTTGGTGATCTTGTTCTCAATGCCCACGTCGAGCAGAATTTGCCTGGCAGTGGTCCCGCCGACGCCGTGAATGTACGTGAGCGAAGTCTCCACGCGCTTGGCATTGGGGATCTCGACTCCGCCCACACGAGCGCACCGAATTTGCAAGCGACCCCTCGGCGCTCCACCACCACTCTGTACCCCAACACAAACAAATCTAAGAGTGACGCCACGGCACCCCAAAATCTAACAGCCTATCCAATTTCGCCAGAATTTTCACGCCATTGSGAAACCGTCTCATCCACGCGCATTCATTTGTAGAAAACATACAGAAATTGATATGAGAATTATGAATGYAGAGATGGTAGATAGATACAGGTGGAGGTTGCATTCCTTTACCTTGGAAGCAGCAGGAAACGAAGCAGAACCAGAGCCAAGAGTGAGAGCCGATAGAGCGTGGGTGACAATAGCGGCCGCCATCGCTGCAATTCCCGYTGCAACAACGACGTAATTCGAGCTCCAAAAACTCYTGCAATGCCAAATCTGTCACTCTTCGCAGAACCGTTTCGCCGTTCTCTTTCCCTGGATAAGGCAGACGTGAGGACCTGAAGTCCAAACTCATCCTGAACCGCAGGATCCTTGTAACGGCCCGGATCATGAGCGAGAGGAGAACTTTGTTGGGAACGTTTGGAGGAGAACGGGACCCAGTGGCCAAATTGACTTCCACTTCTAAAAGCTTACATCTAGTTTGAAGAGCCCCGAAAATTTGTCCCCCACCCATGCTCACCAAATGTGCCCCGAAAATATTCAATTGATCAATCACCAAGAGGAACAATGTATAGGATAAAGCTCACTAAACTTAAATTGATTTTCAAAGTATCATTGAGGACGAGCTGATCACTCTTATCACTATGATCATATGTTTTTTATATCCTATGAATTGTTGGCTTAAAAAAATGCAAAAGCATTCATTGGGAGTTGAACTATTGTAGATGATCTTCCCTTTTCACACAAAATTCGGAGGATGAATAGTTGCACTTCTATCCTGCTTGGAGAGATTATTAATTTATTTATCAGTTGGAAAATGTCCTGAGTGTTGTTTATGGGTTAATTTGCTAAAATTGATTACTATGAGAATATTTTGTGGGGGCTTGAGTACTTGTCATTCAAAATTCATGCATGTTACACCCTTGTCAAATACCAATGTAGATGCTCCAAGGTGAACCACCTTATGTGGCCACCCAAATTCCAACCTAAATTCCAATTTTGCCTTCACACCTCTGTAACGTATATTTTCTTTTCAAAAGTAATTTGATTTCAAAGGGTCAAGGATGGAATTGAAATAAGAATTGTAATATGTTGGTTCACCTTATTCATTTTGAACAAGAAATAGAGTCAAGTTGTTCTAAAGCAATAGTGAGGGAAAAATTTTCATTACCTAAAACATTAGTGTTACTGCAAAACTTTAATTTTTGCAGAAATTAGTACAATACAACAATATTTCAACCTATAGAGAGTTTTACAAATGGTGTGTCTTTGATAATTAGTGTCATTCATACTCATAGGGCAAATTGTTGTTGTATGTTGTTTAGAAAAAAAATCCATTTTTCATTCTCTATTCTATTTTTTGAATAATTAGTTTTCATGAGTTATTATTTTGCGAAAGTCTTGTCTTCCATTTATTGAGAGTTTTGAGACTAATATTTGTTTTTCTTCGTCCTGCCAAAAGAGAATATCACCATTCAATATTTCGTACATTCTTGTGTTTCTTTCAAATATTAGTTTAGAGTGATTTTTTTTTTAAATTGCAAGAAAATCTTTAATTTAAAGAGCTCAAGTATGGTTCAATTAAAAAACTCATTTTTCTAATTCAAATAGTAGTACTTCTTGACCACTATGCGCCCAAGCACTCATTTTTTGGTTGCTGGTTGACTTTGGGTAGAATTTTTGGGCAGAAAATAGCTTCTTTTCAATCTTTTTTTCAAATGATAGGTCTGTCTTTCAATATTTATATTCAAAAATAAGATCACAATGGTCAAACGAAAGTTATAAGAGAAATAGCACAAAGTGTTTAGAATTTGCCCAGTATTGAAAAACTTATTATGTGGAAAATATGTTGGTGTTCTCAACTTCTCATTACTAGATCTTATGCATTTTTTACAAATCAATGGAAACCACAATTGTGGTCATTAAAAAAATTCAAATGTTGAAGATAGAAATTGTATTTTAGAGGAATTTTTGAAGATGTACTCAAGTCATTTGAAGATAATCCAAAAATAGATTTATAGCTTTTCATTGTATGGATAGTTTCTACTTTTTGTGCTTCACATTATCTTCTTTGATGCAAACTTCAAAAAAGGGTTATAGAACTTATATTTTACAATGCGTTTGTGTTTTGCCCAAAGCCCTTGACCTTTTAAGAATCAAACAAAAAATTATTATTAATATCTTTTATTTTTTACTATATTTAGGATGCAGGATGTAGAATTTTAAACAAGAATATTTTGTCAAAATCATTTATATTAGTATTTCATTTGCAATCTAATTTGGAGTAAAATGATATGATAATTTGACTTTGATACAATAAAATTTTCTTCCATTTGAATTATTTTTGCTCTTAGATAATATTTGTCATGGCTTTTTGTAATTTTTTGTTTTGTTGCATGCTTGTGATGGWGTCTATTTTGATTGTTCAAAGTCCAAATCAATATGGTTTTGCATCTTTTTAAAATAATTATTGCTATGGCCTTTTAAGGATAGGATTCTCATATTCTAATTTCATACCAATCACTTTGAATTTATTTTATTTGTTGGGCTAATTATTCTATTGTAGGTTTTATTTCAAATTTTCCTTAACCATTAATGAACCTTTGTTTGTTTGGGGGATGAATGAAGCCCAAGCATGCTCCTATTATCTCAATGTTTTGTGGATAATTTTTTGACCCTTTTTTTAAATACTATGAAAAAAATGTTTTGGGAGTATCATTCTTATTGCAATTAGTGCATGGATGCAAAAATTTAAACCACCTAAATGCTTGATCCTAGACAAAATACCAAATAAGACTAGACATAATTTTTGATTACTTTAATTTTTTATATAATATGTTTTAACCAATATGCAAAGATTTATTCATTCCATTTGGATTGGTGAGTGGTAAGTCTTATTTTGAAGGATTGGATCATACCATTTTTGTTAAAAAAAATAATGTATTGTCTTTATTATTGAAATCAATTTTCACACTTTTTGTCAAAAATATAAGGTCAATAGGGATTTGTTTGTTTGTAAAAACAATCTAAAGGTTCGGATTGGCATGTTTTAATTCCATCTTAGAACTTTTAACCTTGGAGTGGTCATCTCCCCTTAAATGTTCATGTACACGTAGGTTAACTGGGTTTTATTCTGGCGGGTATTCCATCGGCATTTCTCATTTTTGGGTATCCTTTATCTAGATATAATTCAAATTTATACTCATTAACCCATAAAGGCAAATTTTCTGTCAAGAAGCACTCAAACTGCCATTTTTGTTGTGTTCTACCAAAAAAACAAAAAAAAACAATTTTTTTAATAATCTAACCATAAGATCTTGTACTCTACTTGTCTGAGACCTTGTGGTAAAAATTTCATGAAGTTTGACCATATACATTGGAAGATATTAGCATTCAAAGTTGGGAAAAAATGGTTTTGTAAACACCACCTTGCAATTTCAAATGGCTTTGTCCACCATTAAATTTTGTGAGAAATTTTTGCATTGTGGACCTTGAATTACAAAAAAAAAAAAAAAAAAAAAAAAATGCTTTGAAGAATTGCGTTGAAAGTTTAGGATAAAATTTTCATAAAAAAACGTGCTTGGTTTTCAATCCTTAAAAAATTGTTAAGGAGAAGTAGGTCCAAGATTGAAAATAAAACTAAACCATTAACCCTAGAGCGGCTTGATTCATCTCCAAAATTGACGTTTTGAGAAAAATCATTATAAAGTGCTATTTGGAAGCATAATTTGGAATTGACATACAAATAAAAGTTGTAGAATGAGAATTGTAGATTCCATCTGTATGGTTAGATTTAGCAATGCGATCACCAATATTTTTTTATAAATTTTGAAAGGAAAATTTCAAAATTTCTTCAAAATTCAAGAACAAACAAAATATAAGTATTTTTGGAGTAAAATTTGTTGGAATGGATTTGTTGTCCAAAAATGTTTTTTTTCTAAAATTTGGTACTTGCACTAGAAATGGCAGTTTTGGAGCGTTTTTGGTGAAAGCATAGTCAAAGACCTTTAGGGGTTAAAAATAAAGGAAACTGTTTTTGAGCATTTGAAACTCATCGAAAAGGCCAAACAGCCCTTAAAGGGTCCCTTTATGAGCACCTTACCTTACTCACCATACTTCATCACATACATCAATACAGACTTAGGCATCAAAAATTTCATTACATGAACACAAACTAATTCCAATTAGAAACTCAGACTCAACAATTCATATACAAGCACACACACAAACATAAGACAAACAATTTGTTCCAATAATATTTCCATTACAAAGCTGATTGATTTTACAAATTCCATAAGCGCAATCCAACTTGTCTTAAGAATATTTCTATTACAACATATTCAACTTCATCACATCACCAGACTCCTTCCCAATTGCACACTAAATTCCACAATTCATCATCCAATTAGCACTCAAAGATATCATACGCACACATCTACAACGACACTCTCACACAAAAGCAATAAAACAGCTAATTTGGAGGTTGCAGTGCTGGACTAGCACTGGCACTAAGCAACACTCACCTAATAGGCCACCAAGAGGCCGTTCTCAACTGCCGGCCAACCGAATCGCCCGAGCCACCCGACATAATCTCTTCAAATTGAAATCCTCAATCACCATTCACACCAACCAACTTGGATATTACACTATAGGCCCAGAAACGATGCAAAAGCAAGCACATTAACACCCAAATTGGTAAAACTACTAGTCAAAAACTTAGAATTGCAAACAATAGTATATATAAAATACAAAATTGGCAAGTTCTATACTGTCTACAAAACTTTATCTTGCCATGCAATTTTTTTTGGAAAATTATGAAAATTGTGTTAAAAAATGAATCCTTTTCAAAAAGGTGCTCAAGTTGCCTACAAAACAAGATTGTTCATAACTTTCACCTCACTAATCCAAATGGAATGAATCAAAGCTTCAAAAAATTTGATTTATTATAAATAAAAAAATTAAAGTTGATTTTCAAGTTTTTGTAGATTTTTTGTTTGCCCACTAAAGTGAAAATTATATTTAAGGTGGCATAACATTTGCTCTCGGGCACCAATTGAAATAAAAAAATTATATTCTTTCGAAGCTAATAAGTTTTTTTATCTTATGAGAAAATTTCCAAAAGTTTCACTAAAATTTGAGGTCATAAGAACTTGTTTGAAATCCATTTGTCCCCTCAAGGGACACTGGTCCTTTAGGGGTTAAAGAAGGGATTTACTATTTACATTCAGTTTGGAAAAGAAAAAAATTAATAAGGTGCTATATTTTTATAAATAATATTTTTTTAGCAAACAGTCTTTCAACCCTAGAGCGCCCCGACATCCAAAAACTGGACGATGAACAGATTGAAACTGTAGCTTCATCCTTCTAATTGCTTGAATGAAAGTTTTTCTAATTTGTAGAGAGACTATATCAAGTTGTTCTATCTGAGGATTGGATTTGGTGTTACTAGAGTACATATTTTTCTAAAATTACCAATGTGCAAATATGTCAAGTGGTTGACCAAGCCAAAAATGCATTGATTTTAGTTCAAAATTGGATTTGCCAAAATGAGGTCATAGATTTTAACAACATCAAAATTTCAAAAAATCACCATGTCAAGAGAACTTCATTTCAAATCCACTCCAAAAAATTCTACTCCGGAAATGGTAATATTTTGCTTGCTATCAAAATTTTGAAGGAATTCTGAAATTCCCCTTTCAAAATTTATAAAAGAATATTGGTGATAGCATTGGTGAATTTAACCGTACGGATGGAATCTACAACTCTCGGTCTATATCTTTTATTTGTATATCAATTCCAAATTATGCTTCCAAACAGCACTTTATAATAATTTTTCTCAAATAGTCAATTTTGGGGATGAATCAGGACGCTCTAGGGTTAAAAACCAAGTTCGTAAACAATTGCGTATATATAGAGTTTGGATTTAGGAGTTTTCTGGTTTGAAAAAGATAATTCTGTACATAAAAATGCTAAAGTAAACAACCGAACACACTATCCACTGAAAAGATGACTCTCCATCTTGACATACCCTCCTTGGCATTTATTGACAACCGTGGATCCGATTTTAAATGAAAACTAAAACCTTCTCAACCGTTGGATCAAAATTAAAAATACCCCCCCAAACCCAAGTTCCCGGTTGTCCCAGCCGTATATGTATACTGAATATGTATTCAAAATACGTGTACAAAATACATATATTGAATATGTATACTAAATCTGTATACGAGTAAAATCCCATATTGATTGTCCATCCTATTACCTTCTGAAGATTATAAGAAGTGGAAGGGGGGACACAAATTTTTTTTTAAATAATTTTTAATGTAAAAAATTAAAAAAATTAGTTTGTTTGTTTTGGAGATGGATTGATTTAATAATTAAAAAAAAAATTCTTTTGGATGGATAGTGAGGTCACTATCCACCCAAAAGACAGGTTACACAACAACTTGAATCAGATACAAAACAAAAACTTTCAAATGAAAATACATGAGAGTCACCAACAACCTAATTCATAGCTGTAATAGTGTTCAAAACAAATGACAATCTCAAACTATTCTTAAGCAATACAATTTCTACTAAAATTTTTCATGATTTAAGGATTAGCATAAACAATTCTGGCAAATACAAACTGCCCTTACTAAATCCTAGACACCTGCTACAAAAGCTCAACATTATCCAAGAATTTTTACAGCGTCTTTTCCATTCTACACTGACTAGGGGTATTAAGGGGACCCACACTAATTAATCGACATTTCACACTATATAAATAGATACTTTTGTTGTACATGACCAGTTACTAAAGTGTCCAGGAGTTGTATATCATGTTTCAACATCTACAATTTTCTACAAGAAGTCCCCTTAATTGTTTGGTCCCCTTAATACCCCTGTTCAGTGTGCATTGTTTTGAATTACATAAACCACTCCCAGGAAATCGCCCATCATTTCATGGTAGGGTTCCGCTGCGTAATGCCCGATTACGCTGGCAAACTTGCGTAATCGAGCATTACGGATTCTTCATCCAATTTTTCTATTTCATCCCAAGTGTTTCATCCAACTTCAATTTTCCTACTTGTGATTTACGTCGGGCAATGTCCCTCATCGTCGAGTATTTCGCGATGTAAAGCACCTCCTCGTCAGGCTCTGCCCTCCTAGTTGGCCCTTCATATCACGAAATGCCCTCCTCCTTGGGCATTGCCCTATACAAAACACTACAAAACTTCTAGGACTCTATAGTTCACGGTTTACAACTTTGAATATGGAACCAACCTACACATCACGCACATTTACAAACATAATGATGGGTACCCTCTCTTTTGAGGAGATAATGACACCAATGTACCAAAAAGTTTCAGATTGGATTATTTTTCATAACCCTCCAATTTTATTGGGAGGATATGAAAAATAATCCAATTTGAAAATAACCTGAAAATTTTAGTACCCCCCTCAGTGTTATGTTTTTCAAAACGAAATTGTTTGACAATCAATATGGGTTAATTGGTTTTTGTATTCATTTATGTATCCGTTTATATTACCGTATCCCAATATTTGTATCAAGATTAGCAAGAGGGGGGGGGGGGGGGCGGGGGGAATTTTAAAGAAAAAAATCAATGGCCTGTGATTTTTTCGAGAGAGGGGGGACCAATGCAAACCAGGAGGTGTAACCTCTCTTTTGAGGAGATAGTGATGTTGCAACTGTCAAGCACCCAAAAATGTTCTTTATTTCAATTACAGTAATGCAAAACTCAATTACAACTAAAACTGTTGCATTTATCAACTTCTCTGTACACCTCTAACACCTTGGTCAACATACAACTGCACCATTTTACATTAGGTGATCATCACGGTGGGAAAAAATGAACTTAAGGATTATGATATTAGAACCTTATATAGAATCTATGTACACAGAATAGGGGTATAGGGGACTAAATTAGGGAAATTGTAGATTTTCAAAATATGATGTACGGCCCCGGGACACTTCAGTCACTAAAGGTGTACAACAAAGGTAGATATTTATATAGTGTGAAATGTCAATTAATTAGTATGGGTCCCGTTAATACCCCTATTCATTGTCGATGAGTGAGGAAAACATCTTGGATGTGCCTGGCTACCTCTACCATCCTCTTTCTTACATTGACAACAAAGGGAAACCGTGGATGGATGTATAAGGTAGAAGCACCTAAATGCGACACTTCCTTTAGATTTGCAAATCTTAAGGGTAGCTATGGAATAAAATGATGTGCCCTTGTTAGGAAATGGTTTAGGAAATAAACAAATTGGTTTTGTATTTTTCTTAGCTTGTATGAATATAATACAAATATTTGAAAACAACTACGTTGATGCACATACTGTAGACACTAGACTAACACCAAAGTAGGCATGGAAACACCCAAAAGTGACGCACTCTAACCTTGGATCACACGCGTGTGATTGGCCACTTCTTGAAAGAGTGACAAATCCTTGAAACCCCACCAATCAACTTTTGGGTTTACTTGTGCTTAGATTTGGGTCCACTTGCACTTGGATTTAGGTCATTTCTTAAGTGTCACATGTAGGTGTTGCTACCTTAATGGCCAACTTCTACCTATAAGTATCTGACACTCAATGTATCAAGGTTGCCCAAATAAGCTTCTATGGAGTTCAATAAATAAAATTTGGCCTTCATTTGCATCAATTAATTTGATATATAATTTTTTTTTAAATCACCTTGTCTACTTTGAATACTTAGAAAAATTATTAGTGGTATTGTTAATCTAGTTTTGTATTTTATTTTTCAAAGCACTATATTTCACTACAATTATTGCATTGGTCCAAGCACTCTGCCATAGCTTTAAAATGCCTGAAAAATGCATCATTACACTAATAATGGTATTTAGTGTTGGCAACACTAATTACGAAGCACAACACTAAATGCCAACAATCATGTTAATTGTTACAACACTAAATGTCAACATAGACACTATTTGTCAACTATTGATTAAAATTATTTTACAAAATTACATTTAGTGTTACATATTATTCATCAAATTGCAATGAAAAAAATTTAAACCTAAATATATGAATTAAGGAGTGGTGAACACAACTCTAAATACAAACTACTTGAAATGTAGAGTAGGTGTGGTAAAAGTTCAAATAACACTATTAGTAACATAACATTAAATACCATTATTAGTGTATGAATGTGACAAAAGATTTTCTGCAATCCTAAACAACAATACTTTGTATAAAACCATACTAAACTAAAAGACATGGGAGAGATGCCCTCATCAAAGGTATCGAGCAGGTGACTGACTGCCCCCAAATAAAATCTGAGGCTTGCCACGTAGTTGCATGAACAGAAAGTGACTTGGCTTTCATTTAGTGCATGTGACCCCTTTTAAAAATCAAGACCCTAAAAATAAAAAAATAAAGACCTTTTAACCCTTGAAGGACTGACCGGTGGCCGTGGAAATCATGCATTTTTTATACCGTGTGACATCATTTACTTTGGAAAGCCAAATATACTCATTGGAAGTCAAAGCCCTAGAGAAGATCTTCCCTTTCTACTCCTAATACCGAGGATGAAAAATTGCAATTATGTCCAACACGGTATCATTCATCGGCCACAAAACGTCCACAGCGACGTTCAAGGGTTAAAATGGAAGTTATAGTACAAATACTTTAGACCTAAGTTGTTCCTTAATTTTGGAAACTCTATATTAGAAATATTTTTCTTTGTGGCATTGATAGAAGGCTACATATTTTCAAAGTCAACTATAAAATCATCAAAAAATAATAAATGGAAGGCTTGTAATGAATTTTTGGATGTTTTTGGATGTTTTGTTCTTTTCAATGGCCTCACTAATTGTGATGCAAGGTGCACAAGTTTTTCACAAAGTAAATTCAAATTTTGATACTCCCTCTATCCCTCTAAAAAGCTCCGTTTACTTATTTCAATTGTTGAATAAGTATTGGCTGTCTTGAATGACCTTGTGGAGGCAAGTGGTAAGCAATTAAGGAGCATTCTTCTTCTAGGAAGCTAATCCTTGTCCTTGTGAGGCACTAGTTTTATTTGTTGCCCCCTCACACATTTCTCTTGATGATGGATTTGGTGACCACTTAGGTGCTATAGAAATTTGGTCATGAAGTGGGTCAAATTTCCTTGCTATAGGTATTTAAGTTAGGAGCAAATATTAAGTCTAGAATCTAATTATTCCCATTGTTGCCACTAAATTTTAAATCATCAAGAATGACAAGCTAGCAGCTAGCATTCACAAACGATGCTCAAATATGATACTTTCCACATGGATTTTGGGTGCTTGAATGATGACGCCTAAACTAAAGATTTTGCATACATCTAAAGGATGAGTTATTGGTTCTTGAATGCATGTATTACTGACACAAAGACTAAAAAACATAGGTAGTCCTTCATGGAAAAGAGTTTTGAGAGGTTCTTAGAAAGACAAAAGGAGTAGTTGGTATGCTAGCTTTCGACCCTAGCATTTATATCATATCGAATTGAACATTTATATCACATTGAAAGATGCAAATCAAATTCTCATTGAATTTTAAAGTTGGGATATTTGTACAGGTACGGACTGCAAAAAAATATTTTCTATTATGAGATTGAAGATCTTACAAATGGTAAGGAATTTGAGTCTAAAACTTTTTATATGGTCTTCATGAAGGAGAGATTAAGATCTTATGATTATAATTGTGATTTTGTAATATTTTTTTCATCCAAGAATCTTGACACAAAAGTAAAGGCTCAAAATGCAAAGGAATTTTGGGAGTTAAAAGGAGTTGGATTTTCCTAATCTATCAAGCAAGGTAAAAAAATATTTTTTTACTTCAAAAGCTACAATCTTTTGCTCTTTGAAATTAGAGTGGCAATTTTTCAGGATGTTTTTTGACAAAAAATAATGGTGAATTTTTAACAAAGCACTGTTGGTTGTCCAAATTTTATGGACAAAGTGCTATGGAGTTGCTAGTTTAATATTGTTAAGGTAGAAGATCCAAAAAGAGTCCATTTAACCTCTAAATGTCCAAGGCACTAAAATGTGGTGTCAACAAAACTTTGAAGTTGAAGAAAACCTAACTAAGTTGCTATTTTTAGTACTTGTATTTTTGATAGATTCCTATTAAGGTCAAGTTATAGCATCAAAAAAATTGATACAATTTATCAAAATGTTATTTTTTTGTTTAACTTGGAGCAAATTTCTAGGAGCTGAAAACAGGCCTTGGGCATTTAGGGGTTAAGAGTTGATAATTAATTAATTTGAGGAGGTTTGGCTTCTTAAAATATTTTTCTGTAAGTTGTTTTTGAAAGGCAAATGAAATTGGCATCCAACCCAAGTAGTTTCATAATCTTGGTGGAATTAATTATGAATTTTTGAAGTTCAAATGCCATAGTCACTAAAAGTGTCTGCCTCTTGAATTTTTTACCACTTGCACATTGTTGGTGCAATGAGAAGGCAAAATATACCTTTCTATCACAAGGCGCTTTTAAAGATTGGTTCTTTATGGACCTCCTACCATACATGAAGGTTAGACTAAGTCATTTTTTGTAAAAAAGTGCCACATGTCATCTTGGCAATTGGTTTGAGGTGACGTGGACCCTTGAAAATCTCATGTAGAAATGGAATTTTGACGCCAAAGTGCTAGTCAAATCAGTTTATGATAAGGTGGAAGCACCCGAATCCGTCAATATAAGAAGTTGGAGGCATCTTTCCTAAAAGTTATATTTTTTGTAGTATCCATCTTTTAAGATGGGTTGTTTGTTTTATTTTGTTTTCTTTTCTTGTTTGTTTTCTTGTTTGTTTGTTATGATGAGATCTCCCAGACCATACGTCCCTCGGTGGCGTTCTTTGTACCGTAGGAAAGCCCTTGGCAAGGAGGGATGCACAGGCTTTGTATTGTAGCCTTCCAATCTACAGTATAAAAGTTATTGAATTTCAAAGTTTTTGTGAATAAAAAAAATTAGAAATTTACTTTTACTTTGATTTTGACTGTGGCAACAACACAAGGTATACTAGTTAGTGAGTGAAAATCATGAATAGTAAATAAAAATTAGATTTGTCTGATGTTGTATGTAATTTCTATGATTTTCAAAAGGCAAGCTTCCCATACCACTAAAATTGTTCCGTAAGTGCATCCAAATCTGAACTTTGTAAAAATTAGCTGTCAACAAATCAAAGTTAAGTATGTGTCCTTCACATGTGTTAACCAATTAGAATTAAACATTTGGAGGACACATTCACCAAAGTCTAGGGACACCTTTGCCGTTTGTTTCAAAAATAAAAAATAAAAAAATAAAAAAAAATCTAGGGATACAATTGGGTGAGTCTAAGACCCATCAATAAGAACATGTGTGGTAATGGATGCTCCCACCGTTCACTTGAAGTGCCTACAAGGCAACCAATGCCACGTGAGCGATCAAATTCACGCAAGTGGTGACTGGATATTYATGATCAATTGCCAAATCAGACGATTCGGTGCCACCTCGTCAGTCCAAGTCAGCCCTGGATAGTTTTTGCCCCTTCAACGGCCTGGAGAGCCGGAAGTAAAGTAGGAAGCCCATTGTGAACTGATCGGTCATTGCCCATACTGATGCAATTAATGAATACACAATTTTTTTCTGCAAAAGAATGGGAAAATGAGGGTTTATGTCTCATGTATTAGGGTGATCACCTATTTCTGACCACTTAACCCTAGAAGGACGTGGGGTCCCTGTGGAAATCATCATTTCTAAATCTGTGGGAATAATTGGTATTAAAAAATTCAAAAAACCTCATTTGAAGGCAAAGTACGGTTGAAGATCTCCCTTTTCCACACAAAATTCCAAGGATGAATAGCTACACTTCCGTCCCACATGCAAATATACTATGTCATCCATCGGATACTAAACGTCCGCGGCGTCCTTCTTGGGTTAACCCTTAACCCCTAAATGCCCAAGGCCTGTTCTAGCTTCTAAAAATCTGCTCCAAATCAAAAAAACTACATCTTCATGAATTGTGTCAACTTTTTTGAATTGTAATCGTACAAATTTAAACTAGACATGTTAGAGATTGCATTTGACAAGAAAAGACAATAGTATCACTTATGAGTTGAAAGATTATAATGTCTAATGAGGAGGGTGTCAGAACTACAAAAAAATTTCAATCCACTTTTTGCATGCTAAATCTAAAAAGTTTGTCAATCAAAATATATGAGGTTATAGGGCCCAGCATGTACAACCTCAACCAATTTATGGTTTGTTAAAATCTACTCTACATTTTTCTTAAATGAATTTCTTATGCAATTTTGTCTCCAAGATCTAGTGTATTTAAGGCTAATTTTCAAGAGACCTCAATACTAGAAAAAGTCAAGATTACACAAGGTACTCTTGCACAAAACTTGAGTAGAAAAATCATAGTCATTTATTTTTCAGATTGGATTTCATATGCTAAAGCAAGACTTTAATAGGTATCCATCAAAAATACAAAGTACTAAAAATAGCAACTTAGTTAGGTTTTCTTCAACTTCAAAGTTTTGTTGACACCACATTTTGGTGCCTTGGGCATTTAGGGGTTTAAGGACAACATGGATGCTTTGAGTCTTTTGGAAGACAAAAATCAACTTAGTGAATGTAGAAAAGGTATTTTTCATCCATTTTTTTGGATGAAACGTGAAAGTAGGGATGCGCTTTGACATGGAATTAAGGCTTTTCATTTCATTTTTTATGAATTGCCACAGTGGCAATAGAAAATGTTATACATGTGCTGCAAATTTCAACATTCATCCTAATATTGGATAGAAAATATTACATCAGTACATATCACATGTCTATAATTCTTTTTTCATCTACAATCTGGCAATTTCATCCAAGATTTTTTGTAACTCAAGTTTTTTATGGCAAAAAACTTTACAATTTATTGACATTTTTTAGCCAAATTATTTTTTTCTGGTGAAATCTGGCACCATAAAGCCAAAAATAAAAAGCCCTGCATGGAACGCTTGAAATAGGGTCATTGAAAGTATTGTCATTTTTAGGTGCTGCAAGTTGTAACACAAAGTCAGAGAAATTCATGCCCATGGGGACAGGTCCTTTTATGCTCATCATCAAATTTTTAGGTCGGTTGTAGCAAATTTTTAGGTGTTGTACGGTTTAACTTCCTACCGTCTAACTCGATGGTCCATAGTCAACAACCCACCTTTTCCTTGCGGTAATAGGTCCGTCTATTAAGAATTAAGAAATTCAACCTATCTACGGCATGCAAAAAGTTCACAATTTTTTTTCCCATGTAGATAAATAGATTTAGGATGGATTTTATAAATTAAAAAAGAAAATCCTTCAAAAACAAAATTATTATGAATTTTTTTGAGAAGATTCTATTTGTCCCAATCTTTATATGTAGGCAAACCTATTTCCAACCATAGGATGGTCACAAAATCAATGCAAGGGTTTCAATGTATACGTTGTGATCATTGTATATGCTTTCAATGTACACCTCCTCGATATTGTTTTTGCTCCTGCAGGTCCTGCAAACGGCAAGTTGTCACCTACACTTGAGCTGATAGGAAATCAAACAATCTAAGCTGCAAGAATGGGATCATGATCGAAAATGGAAGATCTCTTTTGTTTTAGGTTCTCAATTTTGAAAAAAATGATACATTATAGGCGATCAAAACAAAAACATATAGTTTTTTTTATTATGGCCCCTAGTAGAGTTGCTTTTTTTTGTTGGATCCGAATTTGGCTCTCTTATTATCCTTCATGGTTAGAGTGAAAATCCAAAAATACCTGTTTGTATGGTGGATTAATGAATGAACCTTTTGCCATGTATAGAAGTTGCATAAGTATGCTCATTTGAATTCCTTAAATGGTGAATTTTTTTTTATCCAATTCCAAACTTTCCATCCCCATTTCCAAAACCTTGAGCCCCAACTTGCACATACAATGCAATTAAAAATACATTAGAATGCAACATAACCAAATTAGATCCCAAAGTAGAGCTCTAAATTGAAATGCAAATCAATAATAGGTCTATACCATGGACCTCACTTATCTATGATTATGAGGGCTCCATTAGAAGCCTAGGCAATTTTTTTCCTCACCAAATCAAGATGATCATCTTGATTTTTTTTTTAAACTAAATTGTGAAAAAAAATTACAGTCTTCTTCACAAAGAATGAGTCAAAATTTCATCTTTAAATCTCACATCAAAATATTTTGTGGAATGGAGACCAAGTGAATCCAAAATCACACCTAACTCAATAGCATTATTATTAAAATTATTATTAAAATTATTATTAAAATTATTATTAAAATTATTATTAAAATTATTATTAAAATTATTATTAAAATTATTATTAAAATTATTATTATTATCATTGTTATTTTTGAAACAAGCATATTGAAGATCACACTGCAAATTCACACTAGGTATACCACTTGTCATTGCCGAGTATTGAACCTGCAACCACGCCATTTGGTATTTTGGTTTGTGTATCTTTCCACCATCATCCGGTAGTTTAGGGTCATCTCGGACCAATTAAAATTATTTTGGAATTTTTCATGCACATTTTTGCTTATATCTTTGTTTGGATATTTTATCCACCTCTATACTTGGTGGTTCAAGTATTAGTGCATTACTTTAATTTGAATGATGGTGGAAGTCACCTAGATGTAACATCATCCCTAAGCACTTTGTTCATCTTCTAAACTAAGAACATGCAATTTGCAAACAATTGGAGGATTCTATGAAAAATGGACTATAGAAATAGTGCTTTTGAAAATAATATAGTTTCATACTTTCATTTTATGACTTTCTCTTTTTATTGGTCCTCCAACACTGCATGACTGCAATGGTGGGGAGCTGTTTAAATCATTAAATTCCCTCTAAAATTAACCCCATTTTTCTCAAAACCACTTTTCAAACCCCACTTTCCATGGAATACACCATCTTTTTCAAATTTCACAGATTTTGAGAAAAAAATTGTAAAAACACATAATACCCTTATTAATTCACCAATTTCATCCTTAGGGCCTGAAATTTTGGAGCCAAAACTATGCTACCTAAGACACTAGATAGGATGATTAGTAGCTCCGGCCCGGCCTTAGTATAAAAACTTTTAGGCCAAATTTGGAAGAATTGAGCAATTTTATTGGTGCAATCTTGGAAAGTTGGTTCAATCCATCCCCAAGCATAAACCAAGCCTAAAAGGTAGCAAACTAGCAACACCCATAACTATCACTGTACCCATACTTTCACTTTAGAATTTCCTTAAATTGTCTCTTAAAATACCTTGAAATTGTCCCCATGCTAAATTGTGGTTGGTGGGCTTTGATTTTTTTAGATTTTGGTGCTAGGTTCAAGGCACTTTTATTAGAATGCAGTTTAGGGGGCTTTAGGAAGTTCTACTTTGAAAATTCATAGAAATTAGATGCCTTGTCCAAAAACTCTATTTTTTTTTAAAATTCATGATTTTCAATTGCTAATATCAAAAAACAATTCTAGAAAAATGTGCCTCCAACTAATAAACTATGCTAAATTGCTTAACCTTTAACCAATGGCAAGGCCATTTTCTGGTCCATGAAGAAGGAAGAATTCTTCCTGTGTAGAATTGAAGACCAGAAACGCAACCATTCATCCTCAGAATTATGTGTGAAAAGGGAAGATCTTCTAGAGTATTTTGACTTCTAGTGCTTACTTTTGAAAATTTTTAAACCAAGGTTTCTCATGATATCAGAATTCTTGATTTCCACGGTGAACCATCAAACGTGTAACTCTTGAACGCCGCCGTGGACGTTTTGTGTCCTCTAGATGAAGAATCAAACCGTGTAGGATAGGAACTGCAACTTTTCATCCTTGGGATTAGGAGTGGAAAGGGAAAATCTTCTCTAATACTTTGACTTCCAATGAGTATATTTGACTTTTCAAAGTATATGATGTCACACGGTATCAAAAATGCATGATTTCCACAGCCACCGGTCCGTCCTTCAAGGGTTAAGGGTTAATTTGATGGTTGTGGGTGCAGCTACCTTATACTGTACATTCATTCATCCATTTAAATCTAATGATTGTCAGTCGACTGACTGAGGAACTGAACTAGTACCTCAATGATAGGCCTTGCCTTTCGAGGACTAAAGAGCCACCTGAGCAACTTCCCGTGCACCGAAGTCTTCTGTCCTCCACAGATGCCAGATCCGTCGGATCAGCAACACTCCGTCCCTTGTAGAAACTCCGGAACGACGTGTCACTCCATCCTTCAGTTGCTCACGAGAAGAAGTCTTTGTCGGGATGACGACACTAAACAACTTTGGTATGCACTCACTGTAGAAACTTCACCCGCCCCCCCCCGCCCCTCCCTCTCGTGACCACCAACACCACAGAGTCACGGAAGCTTCAATTTGCGTGGAGCACAATACTCAAAAGAACCCAAAAAACTTCAAAAAAAAACTCAATAAGATTCGCAGAGTTCCATCCAACTCACCCAAACCCTGAGTTGAACCACATGCATTGCATGCACTACAATTCTTTTCGGGAATGATAATATTAACAATAATTCAATGATAACTATAATGTAAAATTGTTTGCATAAAAAAGAATTCATTCTTATTATTTTTATCAGTTTGTTATCGAGAGGATCAGGCCAATTACAGGTCAGTCTGACTGATCGATCACTGTAGACTCATCAGCATCATATCACGGGCGCGCTCTTTCTCGTGAAATACTTCCTTACCGGGAGTCCGTGACTTGCGATACACGCGCTTACATGGCCGCCACGTAATTCCAATCAGAGGCCCAAAATGTGCCGGTGGTTTTCAGAAATAGCTGTATCTGATTTTTTTCCTTCAGAGACATAAAAAAGTGGAAGTTAAAGACGAAGATGAAGCTCAAGCTGCTAAAAGCACTGCGAATCGGTTCTAAAAGTTCAATTGAACACAAATTGAACACAAATTGAACACAAATTGAACACAAATTATACAGAAACGAACTGATTTTATGTTATGCCTCCAGGGTTAAAAGTTTTATTTTGGCAAAAGTTTTGCTTATAGATTTGAATTGAGACTCCTGATAAGTCCACTCAGACACCACTCCGGCCAGTGATAAAATTTGTGGGCCGGAATATCCATCGCCGCAATTCTGAATTTCTGATGCGCTGGCTTCAGCTGGCGACAGCCAGAGCATGCAGTGTCCGTCATCGATCTGATCACTTCCATCRCACAACGGRTCGATATAGCGCGTCCGATGCCGCTTCCATCGCCGCCACCCCTCTACACCGCACATGAGCTACAATCGCACCCTACTCGCTAGCTGCGACTCGTGTTGATTATAAAGCGGCGCTCGAGCTCGAGGACAATCTTTTCGGATTCTCTACGTGGGGTACCGGAGCTCCAGACTGAGAAAGGGAGGGGCAGCCAGTTGCTTGCTTTATTATCACCGTTGGTGTCTTTTTCTCTGACTAGACCTCAAGTCAGCTACAGTACTGTAGCTGTGTCGCATTGTGTCGAAGCTACTAGAAGTTTTCGTGGTCCGAGCACTGTGAACGTTCTTTTTCGGGACTCGTTCGTGGACGCTTCGTGAAGCGGCGACCACTGCAAGAGTGACGGCCAAGTCTACTGCTGACCTTATAAGTTGATGCACTGCAGACCTTGGCAAAGGTTTGGTGGTTTATTWGYAGGMACTGAAAGGCGGAGAAGCGTCGTCATCATTCGGGTTGAATTTGGGCGAGTATTGAGATTACTGAAGTCGCTGATTTTGAATCGGTGCACGTATTGAGGGTTGGTGCATGTAGGAGAAATTTCTTTGTGTCGGCCAGTTTGCTTCGGAGGTTGTTTTCCCGACGTTGCGAAGTTCGTTTTTAAGGATTCGGTCGCAAGTGGATAGACTGGACCGTAGAGAGCTTGGTGACGGGTCTTCCGACATGGGATGGTCGCCAGAGAGTGCTGCTCAAGCTTACACTGAAACTGTGAAGTTGGTAAGAGCCTTCCCTATTTCCGAACCTCTTTACTCTTCCCACCTTGTGTCCTACTTTGATCATTAAGACAGAGTTTGAAGCTGTGGCAAGTTTGCAGACTTTTCTAGATTTACATTTTCTTTTGTAGAGAGTTCGGTACGAAGCGGTTCGAGTGTAAAAACAGCCGGAAGTGAGATTCGGCACGATTCTCTCTCTCACWCACAAGCGCACACACACACTCTCGACGTTGAAATGCTTTCTCGTTCTACACTTCGAGGTATGGCTGCGTATGCAGAGTTCAGTCTACTATATAATGTAGTTTCATATCTGTTTTGATTTGGGGTTAATCTGACTGGACAAGGTTGCGTTTGCATGTGCAGTGTAAGGTTGGCATTGCGCGACGCCACATCTCATCCGGTTCCGAGCACAACAGCACGGAGTTTCTCGCCGCGTTAGCCGGCGGCATCGAGGCGAAGCTCATCGTGCAAGTCACAAGCTCAGTTCGTCCTGCGACTATCGGCCTCGCCATGGCCGCTCGCAAGACCGGCGGGCGTCTCATTTGCATCCTCTCCGACCCTAACTCCCTTCTCAATGCGATGCTGGCCATGGACGCACTCAACCTCTCCACCGTGGTGGAATTTCTAGTCGGCGACGCCACTGAGATTCTACCGCAATTCTCGGACGTCGACTTCGCTCTCGTGGACTGCCGACGCGAGCAGTCAGTAGCGCTTTTCGATTTGCTCAGATTAAATTCCAGCCGTGCGGTGGTGGTAGCGGAGAATCTGTTCATGCGRAGCGCGAGGGCGAGGTTCGAGGACAAAATGAGGTCTAGAGTGGGGTACAAGCCGGTGATGTTGCCCATTGGGAAGGGCATCGAAGTTGTAAGACTGGCGAAAGACGAGAAGACGGGCGATTTTGGGATGAGTCATGCGCAAGGGCGCAGGCGAACCACGAAGAAAGTCAGTTGGGCGATGGATATGGGTGAGATGCTGCAATACTAAAGACGTGCCACTTGCTGCATCCGCCTCTATAAACCCTAATTACGACTTCGCATGTTTCTAAGAGAATGTGACCATCGGCAAGCTTCCTTGCTCAATTGCAGGTCAGTGATTGTGCTGACCTTTTGAAATTCTGTCACACTCCTGTCCTCGTTAATGTCACAGACTGGCGTGCAAATTGCATTTGTTGATTTTGTTTGTATGGAGTGGGTTAATCAATAGGGTTGCTTGGAAAACTGATATTCCAGATGAGTTTTGAATTGGGACTGTTTGTTTTTTAGGGTTTGCTGAGAGAACAAAGAATTGGGTCTGTTTGGAAAGATGATATTACAGATTGCTCGGAGTGTTGTTGAAGTGTTTTTCTGTTATTCTCCTTCTTCTAATGGCGCTTTTTCTAATCTGTTTCTTCCGATCTTTGCAGTTTTATTGTGGTCTTCTTCGGTGATGAGCATTCCTCACAATTTTGGCGGCTCGGTACAAATTTTGTAGATTACAAATTTTTGGTGGAGACTGCGTGTGTACAGATGGGAGGAAGCTCCGTCTCTTGTATTTCGTGGAGTGGTTACTGAGTGAAGCTGAGGTTAGGGTAAATATTTTTTTGGCGGTCCTTATGACTGAAGTTATTTACAAACATTTTTGGCTACTTGCAATACTTTTGAGGTCATGCATCCTCGCATTAAATTTTTTTTGAAATGTGAAGTGAGCTGGAACCATGATTTTTGACAAGTGTGGTGCCTCTTTTTTTTTTCTTCTTTGATTGAATGACGGGCGCTGTTTTATGAGTGGATTGACTTTTGTTTGTTTGTAAGTGGTGGCACTCTTTTTGTCTTTTAAAGATTGGCTCCACTTGCATGTTGTACTTCGCTCTATGAATCTCTTACACAGGGTTTGTTCTTCTTCATGCTTGCTATTTAAATGTACTTTACAGCGAGGAGGAATTGGTTGTATATTGCCACCTTTGCTTCTCTGGGGTTTTATTTGGCAAAACCTCATGTGCTCTGTATTCAATAAATATATCCAAAAGTGTACTTGTTAGCATCTGTTATTGTTTTTACAGTAGAAGCACCCAATGGTGTCCGTGCACCTAATGGTGTCAGTAAATATAGGTAGGCTGTAGATAGCTTGTCATTTAGGTAAATAAAAAGCTATCTATAGTATGCGTACATTTATCATTTGAAATGACTGTCGTGTGTAGAAATTGGCACCGTGGACGTGAGTGGGTGCTCCTACCTTAGGCAAGGATTTGAGATTTCATGTTGGATGCTCTGTGCAATGGCAATTGGTGGATGCATTAGAAAAATATTGAACCCAAGAAGGAGTTGCTTCTTAATGCAAAAATTAGGTGGGAAAGATCCTTTTCAACTATAAGGTTAACATTCTAAGGTTCTCATTCTTCCAAATCAATGCTTGACTTACATCCATCTGTACCTTTAAGATAGGTTGTTTGTTTTGTTYTGTTTGTTATAGTGAGATATCCTAGTCAATGCATCCCTTAGTTGCGTTCTTGGTACCGTCAGAAAGCTCTCGGTGAGGAGTGGTGCTCAATCTTTGCTTTGTGGCGTTTGGACAAAAGTTATGGATTTTTGAATTATTTTTGTTTTAAAAAAATCAAAAAATTACTTCTACTTTTAATTTGGTTGTGATAGTGGCTAAAGGCACTCTAGTTTATAATAATAAGCTTCATGTTTGATGAATTTGATGAAATTGAGGTAAATATTAGGTATTTATGAAGACACAAGCAAAAATAAGCAAATAGAGCTGTTACAATTAGTAATTTTTCAATTAAAAAAAAATTATCTACCTAATTATTATGGAATTTAGTTTCGAATGCATCTATTTTTTTGAGATTTTTTAGGTTTTCAGTTTTCCTTCGTAGAAAAACATTCTATACTTTATTCTCCAAAGGATAAAATCTTTTCAAATCTTTGAACGTTGTTTGGCTTCCGATGGAAGGGAGAGAATCTTTCTATATGGGACAAAAGTGAAACTATTAATCCTCGGAATTTTGTGTATAAAGAAAAGATCTTCTACAATAATTTGACTTTTGATGAGTGTTGTTGGATTTTTTGGAACTAGTGATTCCTATGGTACCAGAATGTATGATTTCACAAGGGTTTGTCCTTTTAAAGTTAATACTTAGCAATATAAAAGTCCATATATTACTTATTCTTTTATATGCTTTTTTGTTTTTGAATTGTTTGAGAAAAAACCACAAGTACTAGAATAAACCC
Source organism: Pleurozium schreberi (assembly GCA_006891605.1). NCBI lineage: Eukaryota > Viridiplantae > Streptophyta > Bryopsida > Hypnales > Hylocomiaceae > Pleurozium > Pleurozium schreberi. The sequence continues at coordinate 57,072 of VACF01002461.1, read as the reverse complement.
AACAAATTTAGTGAGTTTTTTTCATTATCACCTCATGCTTCTTTTATGGTGTTGCAACATGTTTGTCATTAGCAAAGGCACACATTTCCAATGGATTTTTGGTTGAGGCTAACAAATTGTAAGAAAGAAGCGTAGAAGGTGGTTGCAAAGACATATTGGCAACTTAGAAGAGGAAAATCCAAATTTCACTTTGAATATCTAGTTGGGGGATTGAGTAGGGAAGTGTAACCTGTTTTTGATAAAAGAAGGGATATACAATGTTGTTGGGATTGACATTGTGATTGAACTTGTAACTCAAGGAATTACATTTTTGTATTATATGCAAATGTTGTGCCAAATATTGAATTTTGAGGTCACCAATGGAGTTGTAATCATTCTTCCATTAATGAGAAGATGCAAAAGGTAGTAGAAACAAGTTTTGAACAATTGTATGGAACTCATGAATCTTTGTTCATGCTTAAGTCATTGTTGTGATATTTATTCTTGAATAAAATATGCTCACAATAATTTATGTGTTTAGCATGAATGGTTTTTGATCAATAGGCAAATGAATGAGAAAAGGTTGAAGTTTGTCCATTGACATAGAAGCYAAATAAAAAATYACYCATTTTCTCATTGCTTATWTTAATTACATTTCTAGYTGYGTTCRTCCTATGCTTRGTTTTATTGAAGTTTTGAGTAATTGAGTTGTTAAATTACATTTAATTTAGGTGTTAGGAAGGCATGAATAATTTCAATGACTTCTCATACGTACACATTTTTATGAGGTGAAATGGAATAACAACAGTAAATGAAAGATGATCCTTGTTTTTCATGTTCCAACCTCTATATCTTGTGATGTGCACTTCCAATGCTTAGTTTGATTAAAATTTTGAAATTCTACAAGTGCAATTAGACTACCTCAAGAATGAACCTCTTATCTGGTTAAATTATCAAATTTTTCCATTTCATGAGACAACAATGAAAAAAGGTAGAATCTTAAATAAGATTTATAAGAATTGGTCCACTTACTTTAGTCTCCCAAATTTTGCCAATCATTTGATTCCAAAACAATTAAAATGCCTAAAATTGGAATTCTATAACTACTTTTATAACTCCACTTTTCTACTAGTGTAAAGAATTTGACAAGAGTGTAAGGAATGAATTGAAATTGACCACCTTTTGACTCTACAATCTCAACTATTTGGATGTAACTTTTACATGCAAAATAATTTAACAAATGCGTTTTTTCATAGCGCACTTTTGAATATGAATTATTTTATTTGCTTGAAATTCTTGTGCATCACCTTTTTTAATATCACATTCTTTGATTTACACCAAACTATAGTGATTGAACGTGCTTGCTTTTAAGCTTGACTTTGTTGTACTATCAAAATCACGCTTTATTATATTTCAAATTGTTTTATACAAGGGCCGCTTAACACACAAGAAAAGGCAACAAGGTTTTGTAGAGTGGAACCACAAGAAAAAAAGACAAAGTTATTTCTAACCTTTTTTTTTCCTCACATGAGTATATGTAAATATTGGATTGGCATTGCACTTCTATTCAAGACATTTAGCACCAGGCCACCAATGGCAAACCAATGGAAGTCACATAGGATTATTTTCATATCCTCAATCTATTTAATCATGTACCCATATACTCATTCAACCAATCTTTGTGTATCTCCCTTAGATAATTGAGTATTCACATAAGCAATCTTTTTGTATTGTGTCAAAGAGTTTTTGTACTCATGCAACCAATCTTTTGTGCCCCCCTCATAGAATCATGTGCCCATGCAACCATTTTCTTTATTCCCCTCCRATCAATCATGCACTTGTACAACCAATCTTTTCATATCCCCCTAGTTGTATGTTTGATCAATCCATTTTTAGCTTCTCTGGAGACAGTCAAAGAGTTGTGTACTTGTACAACCATTCTTTTCATGTGCCCCTCACACAATTGTGTACTTTGCCACTCATGTGTAAAGTGACCCTAAAGAGTGAAAAGGTACCACATTCCTACTTCCCCTTGATCTCAATATTTCTTTAATTCCTATTGACTCAATTGACCATATTTTGGTCGCTATTCTTTTTTGTTGAGCTTCTCGTTTGCAAATTCGAGTTTTTTTTAATAGTTTTTTGTTTGTAAAAAAATAGAGTGAATCATGATTTCAATGGTGGTAGTTTCATCAAATTTCAAGTTAAACCCCGCCTTGTGGAACTTTAAAAAGTTGAGCACTTGGTGTGGTATAGTTATTGACTCATTTTTTGGGTTCAGTTTGGCAATCAATTGAAAAGTTAGCCATACAATGTAGTTGTTGCCTACCTCAAATAGGGTAGATCCAACTCAAAAAGGACAAATCCAAGGAGCTCAAGAAAAGACAAGTGTGCCTATTTTTGCTTTTCTTACAAACAGTACCTTCATTTTAGTGATCACCATGCATTGCAAGCTCTACAATGCACCTAAAAGAGGCAGGCACTGCACCTAAAAGAGGCAAGAACTGATTGACATGCACAAGCTGGCTGGCCTAGAGGGTTTTTTTTATTTTTTTTTATTTTTTTATATATTAATATATTAAAACATGTTTGGAATGTTTTGAAATTTTAGATGAATATTTTCAACTCTCTTGTTTTTTATTGAACAAAAAATTTCATTATTTGTAGATATTCTCATTAATAAAGATATGCTCCTCCAAAGTTTGCTACCCTATTCTTCCATTGACTCAAATAAAACTTCAAATTTTAATATCTACTAAAATGTGCAATTTAATTATCTAAATTTTCTTGAGTTTCTTACCCTCAAATTAAGATCCTATGGTTACATTCTATTTGATCTCAAGAACAAGCGAGAAAATAAATCGCTCAATGTTATTGGTTGCTTTGGCCCATTTGAAAGTACCTCTTGGGTCAATAGGGGTTAATGTCACTTTTACATGGAACACTACATTGTCATGGATAATTATTGCTATGGCATCAACTCCTAAAGTCCAATTATAGGACAAAATGGACTTTGGGTAGGTTCCTACAATTTCAATTTTCATCATGGTTTTTTGAAATTCTTTATGAAGAAATCTTTGACACACTAAATTTTTAGGAACATAGTTTTACTTTAAAGTTATGCCATCCTAAGCCTAAAATGGGTTTTCTTGGATAGCCCCAAAAAATCACAAAAAGTCAAAATAAAGTTTTCAAAATTTTGTTTCTCATAGAATRTATTTCTATCTCTTTGGAAAGATTTGATTCATTCTATTTGGACTAACATTCTATAACAACCCTCCCCTTGCCCAAATCTCATGTAACAGGGTGTTTCTTTTATGGGTGTTTACTAATATGAAAGATGTGCAGAGGGATGTTTCCTACATAGCCATGCAATTGAATTCAAAAAAACTCATCATCAATGTTTTTCAATAAATTATCATAGAAAACCATGAATGTTAAATGTAACAATTCATTTAAAAGAGATTTTTGCTTTTTTGAAATTAAAATTTGGTATGTTTGATTGGGATTCTATAATAATTGAATCTTAATTGAGGAATACTCCATACAAAAAATGCCAATTGTATTCCATATTAAACAAAATTCTTTGAATCGCACAATATATTGGCAATTTGTAAGACTATTTACAAGATTACTGTACCCTACTCTCCATCCTTCTACAACACATTCCAATGTCCATTTAACGTGATTTAGAACGTTCCTTCTCTGCCCTGGTGTCGGAGGATTGCCTCTAGCCCCGCAGCTGTGTACAAGAGTGTACACTAATTTTCATTGGTTCGTAGAGTGGACAAATGTGCCTTATGTTGTGTATTCAACAAATTTTCAAAATAACATGAAGGTTCACCATAGCTTGTAACTCTTGTACTTGACATTCAAACTACTTGTGGCGCGAATATATTCTTTTAACCCTTGAAGGACGGCGCGGATGTTTTGCGTCCTTTGAACGACAAAAAAAAATCATCCGCTGAGTGGATACTCACTAATTTTCATCCGTTCTTTTTGTGAAAGTGACCACACATATGTCAATCATCATGGGAAGTCAAATTTAGTGTCTTTAATTGTTTCCATATTTTTAGATAGCCCTAATACTATGAAGATGGTAAAGATTTTCACATGAAAGTGTTTTGTGCCACATTGCCCTTCTTGTAATTTTTGAATGGGTAGCATCAAGTGTTGGTTTGCACAATTTTTCCAAAGCTAAACATGTGAGTGAATAGTGTTTTTCCCCTCGGTCAAGCACTACATATCACACCCAGCCTCTCCCCTCGGTCGGTGATAGGTCTGTCCTTTAAGGGTTAACTAACTACACTAAATAGTGAAATTAGGTTGCCTTTGCAATTAGGTTGCCTTCCTCCAAGAAAGTGACTGTAAAAGCCATCAAAGTCAAAAAATATTTCTACAAATACTTCTATTTGTGCACATGGAAGTTCATAAGTTCCAAATACACCAATTACTAATTTAAAAGTAGGATATTTCTGTACATTAGCCATAAATATTTAAATAGTGTGGCATGTCGAGAAATTAGTGAGGGGCAACCTAATTTCACTATTCAGTGTAGGCAATGTTCACTGCTTGAAAATGCTGTCCCTGCATTGCTTTCTAAATGCTACTCACAAAGAAATCGCCACAAGAAACTGCAGCTTTCTACCTTGGATTCCACAGAATGTAACCGTTCTTCACAGGTCCACAGCACTCTATACATATGTATTCCTCGGTGGGCCTTCAATTTTCCCACTCACCGCATCATGCTCCTCGTAAAATAAATACTACATGGACAACAGTCCCCTGGCCATGCAAAATCATCTGTCATTACACAAGGACCAGCCATTGCCTTCTTGAACCAGTTCAGATTGCTTTGAAGACCAAATCGACAGAACATCCAATAGAATCAGCAGCAGTTCAAAGCTTCCAAGGAGAGACTTTACATTCGTTGCAAAGGCCAGTGTAAATGGATTACCCAGCACATAAATCTTGAGATGAAATAGAATCTGATGAGCTGAAAAAGAAGCTGGAAGTAACAAATGTAGGGGTACAAAAATCTGGTGTAACCTGTATTCTCTACGAATGGCCTTTTACTTGGGAGCCTTCTTCTTGCCGGCAATGGCGACCTTCTTGCCTCGCAATGTCCGAGCATTCATTTGCACTTGGTGTGCTGGCCTCTGCAAGGCAAGCCAGCTTGGTGGCGCTTCCCTCGGTAGCACAGGGCGTGGGTGTTCGCCATCGCTGCAATTCACGGTGCAATTCGAGCTCCACAAGCTCCAGGAATGCCAAATCAATTACAATTCCCAAACGTCTTCGACGTTATCTGTTCAGAGGATAAAAGTCTCCCGGGTGCCTCCCAAGACTCTGCGTGGCTGCCTCCCAAGACCCGCTGTTCCCTCATGTTTCATGGTCAGTTTCATCGTTCAACTTACGAAGCGCAGTCTGTGTGAGTTTAAGTTGGTTTCGTTGCATTGCTGCCGGTCCTCTGGGCAACTGCAGATTTAAATTATTAACTACACGATCTCTCTCAAGCAATCTGAGAGATATGTACTGTACTGTACAGACACAAGAAATTTTCAGGTTGTTTAGAGCGAGGTCTGGTACATTGAAGAAGTAATTGCAAAACAAACAGGAGATGCTAAAGGGGCGACAGAAACAGAAACAATTGTGCAACAAACTCTGTAGGTACTGAAGAAATAGAAGTCCACCAAGAATGATTTATGGGATGCTCTTGTCGAATTACCACGTGATTTTGATATTATTGGGTTTCAAGTGGTTTTGTCCAACATTGAGAACCTCCAACCGAGGGATGTGGTTATTCTAAAATCCACTATCATATATTATGAATCACCAGAACCGGAAGTAGGACCCCCCAAAGTACTGCTCTTGAAAATATGCCACAAGGTTTATAATTGAACTCTGCAAAAATTAATGAGGCACCCTAAGGATCAAATATATAATTTGCCTCTGATGCTTTTGCCACCGTTTACGATTCTAAGCGATAACTCCACAGCAGAACGGGTCCCGAGAGAAGCGCATTCAAGCTCATTTGCACTTGAACTAAATTTCTCAGTSGACAAACAAGGGATCACCTTTCTGCAGACTTCTCTTTTGTCTATGAAATCTCTGAGATGTAGATGCTCAGCCCTCTAAATATACAATGCTCATGCCTTGAATTCGCATGTAGTCATACTAATCTAGTCTCTACCTAGCGTGCCATAGGAGGTAAGTGCCGTCTCAGCCCCGCTAAATCAACTGCTGGCTGTAGGTACATCCAGAGTGACAGTCTGTAACCATTGTCGAACTTTTTCGCCCGAGGATTCCAGCCAGTCCTGTCTTTCAGCACATTCTTCGAAGGGAGAAGACATGACCTTCAAAACAGATGAAATCACAACAATGAGCCTGAGATCATCTGAGTTYACTTGCCTGCCAACTCCAGTTTCAATGATGATGCGGCTGGGAAGCTCCTGACCTTCTTTGATCGCATAGCGAAGAGACGACAACCAGCTTAGAAGGGCACAATGCGCAGCGCCAGTAGAGAGAGAGCGCAGATGGAGCGACCACATAGTAGGTGACTTGGTTTGCAGATCTGGGTACACACCCAACGAATGAAGTATTGGAAGGAGGAGAAAAGCGTAGTTGCGGTCTCCCTTGTGCCAAGCCAGCTGCATTAAGGAGTTGCAAATTGGCTTGTGAGCCTCCATTGAGAGATCCTTAAGCAATGACTCGAAGTCCCTTCGGAGATTCCTCACCACAATCTTAGATTCAAAGATCTGTCCCACAATGGTATCCAGCATTGCATTGCACTTTTTCAAGCAGCTGCGGATAAGCTCCACGTCTTCGTTTCTGTCGCATGAGTTCAAAAGATTAAGCACTACGCAACATAGCCGGTCGTCAGGAGCGCAGTTTACCAACACCATTTCATTAAGAATCTCCTCTACCTTCCTGTAGTCTTTGGCGTTCCCATATGCTTGTAAAAGGCAGGTATAGGCCATGACATCAGCTCGATATCCAGCTTCAATTAAACTAGAAAACATTCGTTGTGCCTCCGTTGCCATACCCTGTTTCGCATATAAACTTATCATGTTCCTGTAAGTCCAGTCATTCGGGTGGCACGCGGTCCCTACCATCTCTCTCAAGTATTGATCCGCTTGTGATACCAGTCCAGCATCGCCRCACATTTTGATCACTGTATTATACAAAATGACATCGCACGTTAATCCTTGCCTCAAACGACGGAAAACCTCCAAACCTTCCACCACATTGCCAGATCTGTGATACGTTTCCAACACTATGCTGAGTGTCACAGCACTCGGCTTCACTCCTGATTGCTCCATTTCTTCAAAAATYCTCAATGCATGGCCCATCCTACCCGCACGTCCAAGACAGGAAATCAAAATGTTGTAAATAATCGAGTCGGGTTGGACACCGGAGTCCTTCATTTCCTGGAATGTTGAAACTGCCGCTTTCATGTATCCTGCCCTTCCAAACAGCCTAACCATTGTACCGTATGTCACTTTGTCCGGTTTCCAGCCAGCTTTTCTCAAATTCTCGTACAGTGCAATCGCTTCGTCATACTTGCCCATCTTTCCATACACGTCTAACATAGTGCTATAAGTGACGGCATCCGGAACACACCGTGCCTCATGCATTCTATCAAACCATGCCATTGCCTCATCCTGGCAGGAAACATCAGGAACAGCTGTGTGAGCACACAACTATCATTCGAAAACGAGAAAATTATTTTCATGCAGAAAAGATGAATGGCATACCATGACACAATATTTGGAACTTCCAAATTAATAAGAAACTAGTTTGGCTAGCGTAGTTGCCACAACTAATAGAGCCCAACTCAACTCACAGGTCCAAATCTTGAGAAACCATCAATGTGTGCAACCCCTCCTCGAAGACTTTCAGACAGTACCAAGAATACTGTTTTCAGCCCTAAAATTGCGGAGATCACTGGCATGACGACAAAATAAACAACGAAACTTCTATCTTAGTGTATGGATTAGGGTTACTTGATGAACCTGACGATTGCAGCGGTTAGCACAGCTGATCAACGTACTGTACGTGATGTTGTCAGGAAGAATTCCACCATGAATCATATCTAGAGCAATTCGTTCAGAGAGATCCCATTGCCGCCCGCGACGTAGCACCTTCAGCATCACATTGTAAGTGTAGATATTGAGACTTGAGCTTTGTTCGGCCTGCAACCACTTGAACAGTGATAGCGCCAGTCTCCAACTATTCAAGTTATTGAGGATGGCGACTACGTCGAAAGGGCTAATTGCGCCTTCGAAATCTTTGAATGCCAAAGCCACCCCTTCCTCGCTCTCATTTGCAGACTTTAGTCTGCGTCCAAATATCAAAAGCACGAATAAACATCGTAAACCCTAAAGGCCACTAATATACTCTAAACATTAGCACAAATACAAAGCAAAATAATTACCCTGAATCAAATACATGAACTCGAGCTGCAAATYGGCTGAATGCWATACTATTTATTGTAATTAGGGTATGAGGCACTAGATTTTCAGGTTTAATGGTAATTCAAAATCCATGTATTTGTGTATCTCTTGATGGATAAGATTTAATGAAGTTTGGAATCTCATGTTGCCCTCTTGCTGATTGAATCAGTATTCACTTTAGTATTGAATGCCTCTCTTTCTGTCTTCAATGGTCCCAAGGTTAACCTAAAAAGGTTCATTTCCTGTATCGCATACTATTTTAGTGGCACATTTTATCATAGACGACACTGAATAGAGTTAATGGCGTGGTGGCGCCGGAATTTGTCCACAGTTAATAAAAATGATGAGACCAACCTAGGATGAGCATTCTCTTCATGAATTTTCAGGGASCATAATCAGATTAAATGAAACAAGCAAGCATCACCAAAACCTAGAAATCTCACATGTCAAGAACTTGTCCGACAACGCCCGAATTCGATGAAGCTCGCCGAGTCCCGCCCTTGTATTGCTGTCTCGAGCTCTGACTATTGTTCTTCACGGGTATCTCAAAATACTCCAACCTGTTGGACGCCACCCTCGTTCCCAACACGCGCTTACTCACAATTTCCAAATTGAGCAAACGCAATTGCTCCCCGAGCGACTTGTGCTGCTCGCTACTCGTCGCCTCGCTCCCATTGGACTTTTCCTCGTTGTGCAAAGTGCCACTGCTGCAACTAACGACAATTCTCATCCTCCGTGTGGAGAACGCGACTTGTGAAGGATGTACAGGCTTACAGCTCCCATGGCCAAGACAATGGGGAGCCAGAGCCATTGTGAAAACTTGAAACACAAAACTACTCCACTCAATGAGTTTCAATTCCACAGACGGGGCTTCCTGTAGTGAAAAATCCACTAAAATTGCTGGATTTTACGACATTGATTCTCAAATTCCGAGTAGAATAACGMCGCCAGGTTACAGAACCTGGAAAATCAGGCAACAATTGTGCAAAACGCGAGCTTCGAATCGAAATTGCTTAAACCCTACTGTGAACCTCACGGTGACAGGGAGTGTCCAGTTCTAGATAAGCCTGTTGGTAACGTAGCTAACGATATWCATCCACAATGTGATTATATCATCCAGGTTGTGAGCATGGGATTCACAGAAGGGGGTTGACCCCCTCAATGTGCGGGGAGTACTGGCATTTAATTACTAGCTAGCCGGTTGATTACTAGCTGGCCGGTTGTTAATTTATGAACAAGCTAGAAAAGCTAGAAAAGTGTAGGAAGGTGGTTCTGCATGAGAAAAGGAGCTTTTTGGAAATGGTCCGAGTAGGATAAAGAAACTTCGGCAATTTTGCYGTTTGTCCTAGGAGTATGTAGAAAAATTACCAATTCACATGCCTTTTTTACGATGGGCAGCCAACTAGGCAAAATAATTCTAGAAAATTATTTTGACATGTATAGAGAATTTTTTGTTATACTTAGTGTCTTATACTTTGTTCACAGCATCTGATGTAATTGGCCTTAAGTACATGGGATTCCCAAACAAATAAAATAATAAAGTCTACAAATTTGGACGCAATTGTGAGTTGTCTTTTGCTCAACTCAGACTTGCAATTCTGTAAAAAGAATATTGACAAGTGACATATTTTCTGCTCCCAGTGGCTTCTGTACAATTATGGGAAGAAAAGAATACAATTTCTTTTAAATCCAATCTTCTTCAAATTCAATATCTTTTAAAAAATAAAAAATTGTAGAAATTAGGTGAGAATATGATTCATTTAGGATGAATATTTGCAAATTGCAAACAATATAAAGGAAGTACTTATTAAATCTTTATCCTTTGTTTTTTATTTTAAATATTAAAGTGACAACAATYTTTGAAGATTGTCAAATATAAAAAGTGATGTTCTTAACTATTTGCTTTCATTTTTTATTTGTAAAAGAAAAACAAAAAATAAATCATAATTAGGAGGACTTTTGGAAAATTACAAAAATCAAGAGTTAGATTTTTCACTTAATTCTACATTCTTTATTCTGAATTTTTAAATGAATGTTAATTTGACAAATAATACTTGAGTAGAGTGAGTCATTGAGAATTGTGAAAAATAAATGAAAAAATTCTAACCAAAATCTCTAACTTTCTACCTTTTATTTTTTATCTCACAAATCAACAATCATGACAAATTATTCAAAATTAAGAAGTCTCTTTAGGAATTGAAAACGGTACATGGAATAGTTGTTAGTTAATTTGCCACCGTTTTATTCTTTTCTTAAAACAATGTGACTATCAATATATGAATAAATTGATTCTCTTAAGATTCCAAAAAAAAATTAGAGGAAAACTTGTACTTAAATCTTTTTCCTATTTTTTAATTTATAGAATCAAATTGACAAATAATTTATTATTGGGAATTCTTTTGGATCATCATCCAAAATAAATCAAGTAATCTTACCTAAATCTCCACCCTTTATTTTTATCATTAGATCAATGCTACAAATAATATAAAGATAAAATGATTTTGTGAGGATTACAAAATGTAAATAAATATGTTCATAATTCAATGTCCACTTTTCATTTTTTATTTTCAAAGTAAGCATGACAAGTAATTCAAAAATGTGAAAATAAATTTAAAATTTAAAATTTAAATCAACATCATTTATCTTGTATTTAGAAAATCAAAGTGATAAATTATTCATGACTATAAGGAGTCTAAGAAAAATTTCAAGAAATAATAGGAAGGTTTTCTTTGAAAATTCACCCCTTATCTTCTATTATGAAATCAACGACAAAAATAACACATGGAAATCATGATTTTTTATGAATTACAAAACATGATTGGGAAAGTTTTTATTTTGATCTTTACTCTATATTATATTTCAAATTCAAAGAGGCAAATCCGCAAATAAGACATGAGAAGGAGAACTTTTTTTATCAATTCAAAACAAAATTGGGTGTGATTTTACTTCAATCTCTACCCTATATATTTTATTGTTAAACCCAAGTAAAGAATAATATGTGATTGAAACTTAGAATTATATTTTTTAGAATTGTGAAAAATAAATAGAAATAATATTCTCTTAAATCTCTACACTTAATAATTTTTTCAAAAAATCAATGTGACAAATTATTCAAGTTTGAGAGGATTCTTTAAGAATTTTAATAAAAAGTACATTAATGGCTTCTTAATTGCTTCAACACAATTCATTTTTATTTTGAAAATCAATGTGACAAATGATACTAAATGAAATGATTTTTGAAGATTTCAAAAACTGAATGGAAGTGTAGTTCGCTTTTTGCCTATTTCACAAAATACTCAGAACTATAGTATAGGAGTTTAATATCCAAGGAATGATCAAATAGTCTAACATATTGCGACTAGAGTCACTTTGTTTAATAGAATTTATTGTACAATGACAATCCTAAATGGAAATAGTATTAAAATAACCCATTGGTCAAGGAATTGGAATCACTCATTTATCCAATCACTAGTTTCCGTCCGACACACATGGATGCACAATACAAATATGCAGTCCCAGTCTTATCCTAGTGTGTTGGTTCAAACAAGAAACACGCTTAATGCGAGGGAAAACATAACATATAGCTTTAAGCAACCAAGTCTTTAATTCCTGTTGCAATCACTTAAAGCGTAGGCTCACATATATTCGCTTAAAGCATCACTCATCAAACCACATATTAGTATGAACAATTCCATCACAATATAGTGTTTCAATATCACTTATAGCATTTCTACATTAACCTTGCTTGAAGCTGTACTATCAAAACAACTAATTGCAAACTTTCCTCAGTTCACTGTAATACTATTTAATTGCTTTGAGCATTCACAACACAAGGCTATGATCTTTATCAATTCTCACTCACACAGTCCTCCATCAATTCAATTGCAATTCTACAAATTCTAATTCAGCTTCAAGTTCTAGTTCCAATCTCAATTATCCAATCCCTGGATTTACACCAAATCATACAAGACCCAATCACTGGGATTTTTATACAACAGATTTATGATCTAATTAAATTCAGCTACACTCATCTGACATTTAGCTTCAAGCAACGTGACTAATTCAGTCATACAGTTAAAATTGACTCTCAGTCAGTGAACTTAACACAATTCGCTTGGAGCGTTCATCATTTACACAACCAGCATCTCTTACATAACATTCAAGATAAACTGCTTTAAGCATACATCAACACACACACACACAAAACAATTTGCTTGTAGCAGATATACAAACAATCATACGCTTAAGCGGACTCCAACTGGTCCGACCATTCAGATAATGATTGTTACAAACACAAACAACTTCCACTCAATTAATTGCTTCAAGCCTCACTGAATTCATCAATTGCTTAAGTCAATTCCGCAATTACAATAATATCAACAACAGAGCTTAAGCATACAAAACTATGAATTCCTCTCATAGGAAATAACTCACACACAAACGAATGCCTAATCACTAGGACTTGAACTTAATTAAAAGCAAACAATTGCCCAATCACTGGGACTTAGAATTACCAACTGAAATTACACTTGACAACTGCCTAATCACTTAGACTTACACACACTTCAAATTATGCTTAAAGCTTTTATCAATTGCAAAGATGAAATCATATATGAAAAACAGTACAACTGAAAAATTATGCACATCAAGTACACACACACAACTAGCCCACTGAGAGAGAGAAGAATGAACTCCAATGTCTCCTTATCAATTCGCTAAAGCGACTGCCTAATTCCTTAACGGTTCAACCGCTCAAACATACATCTTTTTGCTACAAGCATCCATGGTAATTCCTCATATCTAAGGCATATAAACTCCTATTACCACTTAATTCTAAAACCAAGTATTATTTGGACTCTATTCACACAACAAAAAGGAAAATGTGTTTATTTACAAAATTTTCACGTTTACAGGAAGAGATCTTAAATTTTTATCTACTATTCTTTGTAATTATAAAATTAAATTCACAAATTAGAATATAGGGTTTAGGATTTAGGGTTTAGGGTTTAGGGTGACCAAGAGAATTTGAGGTTGAAGGTTCTAACATGCATGAGCCCAATGAATTTATGGCTTTCCAAAATCTACTTTACAATTTTCTTAAATGATTTATGTTATGATTTTTTTTAAGATCTATTGTATTTGAGGCTTGTTTCCAAGAGCACTGAACATTATAAAAGTTCAAAATTCAAATGGACCCCCTTATACAAAATCTTGATTAGATAATCATAATCAATCATTTCTAAAATTAGATTTTTGATGCTAAAACTTGATTTCAAAGAAGAATTTTTAAAAGTACAAACCACAAAAGTTGAAAACATGTTAGGTTTATTTTACTTCCAAGTTTTGCAAATTCCAAATTTCGGTACATTGGCACTTAGGTGTCAAATCTTTATCATAGATTTCATTTATTTATGAAATTTATGTGATTAATAATATATGAGTWTGATGGATTTTTAAGAATTGCAAAAAGTGAGTGAGCAAGTTCTTACTTTAATCTTTATACTTTATTTTGGAGAAAATTGGCCTTTAGGTTTCTTTGTATAACCACTTCTTCATTTTCTACTCAAATGGTTACTCCACATATATGAACTCCTTGAGGACAGAAAATATCTTTTGAAGAAGATTTTATAAAACTTATAGCTAAATCATCCTATAAATATTTTCATCTATACATTTTTTGAAAACCACAAAAACTATTCATATATCCAAGCAAACAAAGTTCTATTGAAAAATCCCAATAAAGTGCCTTTAAACCATTTCCTCAAATAATTGCAACCAATTCTCCGTTAATTTTCAAGATTCTCTTTTTTACTCCCTTTCTACTTTCTACCATAATTTGTTTTCAATTGCATTGATGATCCATTGGCGGGAAAAAATTATTCGTTCAAAAGCTGACATTTCATACACCCGCGGTCACCCTTCGACCTCCATGCGCCTTTTGAAAGAAATTTTTTCCCTCCAAGTCATAGCTTTCTTCTACCCGAAGTCGCCCTTGGACCTGCAGTCACCCTTGGACATGCATGCGCCCTTTTAAAGAAATTTTGAATTTCAATTGATGCCTTTCTTCTACCCAAAGTCGCCCTTGGACCCAAGGTTGCCCTTCGACCTCCATGCGCCCTTTGGAAGAAATTTTTAAAGTGAAAAACATTGAATGAATGTTTAACCCCTAAAGGACCATTTGTTTGTTCAACAGACAAGGTAGATTTCAGGCATGTACTTATGGTCTCAATTTTCGTCCTCATTTTTTGAAACTTTTATTGAAGATAGAAAAATAATAAGATTTATGAGAATATAGTTTTTTTTTCAATCAATGCTTGAGAATAAAAGCTATGCCCAACATAACTCAATATAAGGGAGATTGGAGGAGAGAAGGTAGCAATAAAAAGTTTTAAAAATTTGAAATTTTTAAACCTTTTTTTTCTTCTCATAGACTATATTTTTGTCTATATGGAAAGCATTGAGACATTTCATTTGGATTTGTTATGTGAAAGTTATGGACAATCTTGTTTCTTGAGAAATTGGATCTTCTTGAAAAAATAACTTTTAGGATTCATTTTGAATGCAATTTTTACAWGTTTTAGCAAAAAAAAGTTCAGCATGGATTAGTTTGAATGCTAGAACAATCCCGCCATTGGGATTAGTGAATTTTAATCTGTAAAAATTAATGTAAATTTTTAGCTTAGGATAAATTTATTAATAAATTCGATTTTTCTTCGATCTTGTACCTACTTCTACTGAACATTTTTTTAAAGAATAAACATTTTTAAAATAAATTTTTTGCCCTAGATTTTCAACACAATTTTATAACATACAGATTTAAAGTTCAAACTATGTACTGCAAAGAATAAAAGTTAAGAAGGTTCAAATCCAAATAACAAAGTCTAGCGATGTATTGCAAAACCTGTTTTTTCACTTTAAATGCAGATATCTTGCAATTTATGGCTCCAAAAATTCTGAATTTTTTTCTAGACATCCTCATACTAGTTAGATGTAATGTCCTATTGTTAGATGTGCAAAAAAAAAAAGAGTTATCAATTTTTTTCACTCTTTGCTATAGAAGTGGCCGTTTTGAGTGTTATTTCATAGAAAAAATGCCTTGGTCCTTTAGGGATTAAGTAAAATTCTATTACTCATTTTAAGCAATTCCTAAATAAATTTTCTTAATAATGAACAATTGGTCACCTTGATTTTTCAAAAAAAACTAAAGGCTAGAGATTTAAGCAAGAACTTCATTTATTTTTGAGAAATTCGAAAGTCTCATCAAACTTAAGTATTATTTTCATGTTTGTTTGAAGATTTAAAATGTAGCATAGAAATGCAAATATCTTTCAATTTAATATTTGCAATTGCTAGAGAATCCTCCTAATTTTGATTTATTTGTTACATTGATTTAAAGATAAAAAATAAAAAATAGGAAGTGGAGATTCATATATATATATATATATATATTCTCAAATTCGTACACATTTTTAAATATAAAGAGTTGAAAACTGAATCTAGCCAAATTGGATCCTACAATTCCAAAAAGAATTTATATATGCATCAATTTTTGAAATTTAACAATTAATATTATTGGCATATTTTTTGGAACATCATTAAGAAATTTGGAATCATTCTAATTATTTTGTGTTCTTAATGACACCTGATTCAGCCTTTTATATGTAAAATTGCTAAAACAAAAAATTTGAAAAACAAAATGGGTGATTGCAAGAAATACTTGTCCTATTTTTTGTCCCCTTGCCCTTGGACAGGTGTTTTTTTGCTCATAACTTTTGCATATTTTGATCTTTTGGAGTGAAATTTGGAATGAAGGTACATGAAATAGTTTTAGACATTAAGTAATTTTTTCAAAATTTCCAAAATTAGTTTACTATTTTCAACCTGCCCCTCATTGGTTGTCTACCTTGGCCATTTTGGAGGATTTTAGTACTATTTTCTACCCAAATTCCGAATTTGAAGTTCAAAATTGAGGACTTCTACTAAAGTTACATAGGCCCACGAAGATATTTTCTAAAAATAGTAATTTTTCCACCCTCCACATGTGCTCAAAGTGCACTACGCTTGCACAAGTGCAAAGAACTCAATTTTTTTTTCCCAAAGACAAAATTGGTTGAGAAGAAGCATCTTCAGACTTCAAGTGAGGAAAAATGGCTTCTTTTTGGAGAATTTTTTGAATTTTCATACAATTTAAAAAAAATCAAATATCAAAGTGTCAATTTTCTTGGCATTTTCCATCACTTTTTGAGTGTGCATATCTTTTAGAAATAAATTTTCCTAGGTTTGAATTTTCACATATGTGATTTGTTTAATGCTTTACAAATTATCCATATTTTATTTCATTTTTGAAAATTTTATTCCAAAAGTCACAGTACTCCAGGACTAAGGCCATTTTGACCCCAAAACGACAGGCGTTTCTTGCAACTTCCCAAATCTAAATTTTATTTCTTTAGGCAAAATAAAGACTATAAATGTATAAAAAAAAATTTCCATCCTTGTTATTACTTTAGTTGAGACATTATATCTGCTCCCTTTTTCTAATAGACTACATTTCCTAAATAAAATTTTAAATAGTTCTCATTAAACTTTTGAAAATTAGGAAATGAAACAAGTATGTAAATTTGTTACTCTACAAAATCCTAGTTTATAGAATATTGCGATTCGAGTAGCTCTACCAAGAATTTGCCATTGAAAATTTGAAGAGAACACATTATGCGCTCTTGGTCCTTGAGGGGTAAGGGGTTAGCCTTTAAAAGACCATTTGTCCTTTTCGAGGACAACTTGGATTTGGGCTAGGGAAAGTTCTATGGTTTAAATTTTTTTCATGATTTTCTGAATTTTTTTCAAAGATAAAAAAGCTAATTAACTTTGAGGTAGCATAATTGTTTTTTAAATGATGCCTAGAAACAAAAATTGTGTTCAAAATTGGAAAGATTGACTTATTGAGCAAAAAAATAAAATTTAAAAATCTAATTTTTTTTTTGAAGTTTTTTTTCTTCTTTAGACTATGTTTTTTCTTTAGATTATGTTTTTTTGCAAGCAAACTTAATCCTATAAAATAAAATTTGTAAATTGTAAAAATTGCATTTAAAAATGAATCTTATAAGTTGTTTTTCATAAAAATGCTAGACAAAGAAGGATGATTCTTGTATAAATTAGTTACATCACTTGCCTATTTGAAATAAATTAGAGATTTCCATGAAATTTTTACCACGTGATCTAAAACAAAAGGAGTATAAGATCCAATGGTTAGATTTAATTTTTTTTTTTCAATTTCTTAGATGATAGCATTAGAAATGACATATTTGAATAGTAAGACAAGAAGTCGTCCCTATCGCACTCGCCCCTATCCGAGGTCGCCCCTACCTGCAATCGCCTTATACCCGAGGTCGCCCACATCCGAATGCGCCCTGGTTTTTGCCACGTGGTTGCCAACTGGCAGACATGTGGTGAACGGGTAGGGTCAAAATTTTCGACTAAAAGTCAACTTGACATTGACTCTATTAGACGGACGAAGAGGTCTACTTGATGTCGAACTCGTCGTGTTCGTCGAGTTGTCGAGTTGTCATGGCGAACAACCCTAGTAGATAGGATAGAAACCTACATATTGTAAATAATAAGAGTGTTAGTAAAATTGCCCAATTATCTACACCTATTGTGCAATGAGATGCAAGAAGGCTAATTTGGTCCAAGGGAATCATGTAAAAATCCTAAGATAGATTTCCAAAGATAGGTTTCAGTTTTCCCATCCCAGCGATGAAATAGTGGAAACTCCAAATGTTAGCCTATAGGTGAAGAAAATCCAATTAAAGCGTTGAGGGGGCATCTACGACCTAAGTACGGTGATTTGGAGTGGGAATCCTTCTAGGAGTTCAACGACGCAATCGCTTCACCAAAATTCCCCTAATTTGTGGAAGATTCCCCGTTTACCGAAAGTTAAAAGAGATAGCGGAATTTGTACTCTTTTTCTACATGTGCAAGGTAAGAAAATAAACTTGCACATCACTTGAGGAATTCCATGAGAGGTTCCCCAAAAAGTCTCGGTTTTTTTCTGATCATCTAAAGATCTTTTTCCGAGCAGTCAACTGCAAAAATCCAGTATGGTAAATTCATGAAAATTACCTTGGATGCGGTAAAAATCTCACAAAAAATCAGTATAACTTCTTTTATGTTCATAAAGCGCTCCAACAAGTTTGGTGACTTTTTGATAGCGGAAGATGCCAAAATTAGCAACATCCTCCAAAACCGGCAAATTAAAAGATCAATTGTCAAGTTGACCGGCGTATCGAGAGTACACGACCTCGGAATAAGACAAACTTAGGGACTTTTCTTACTGCATGAACCTACTTAAAAGCCTAGGCTAGTTACTCTTGGCAAAAAAGGTAAACTCCAAAACTTGGATTTTTACCCCATTTTGAGTTTCCAGTCGCCGCTAGGATTCTTTGAGTTTTTGAGGTAGGAAGAGGGGGTAGAGGTCCTCTAAACTAAAAATGGCCTTTTGAAGGCAATGGTGCAATCCATTTGTGATTTGGAGTTAATCTCCAAAAGTTAGAGTGTAGGACCAACATAGAAAGTCAAAATTGGTAAATTAGGATGAAAATCCTAAATGATAAGATTACCATGAGAAAATTAGAGGAGGTGAGTGCCCTTGGAAGAGTATAAAAGGGCACTCATTCTCCTCTCTTTTCACTCCTTGTAGCCATTTTTTAGCTACACATCCACGTTGGTCCATTTAATTGGATTTTTGGCTAAGTTCAAGCCAAGTTGTTGCAACGTGTGCATTTCGGAGCATTTTAAGCTTTCAATATTGTGTTTTTGTTGAACTTTGAAGGACATTGGGGTCCCTTTCAAAGTTTGCTAACCTTTGTTGTGTTTTTGGAAGAGTTTTGTTAATTTTGTTGAGCGTTGATGTGTTTATTTGTAAGTTCTATACTAACTTGTACTAATTCTAGAGCCCTCCCCTTGTGATTGGCGATGCCGCTTAGGGGAGTCTCTATTGTTTAAACTTGTTGTGTTTATCTTGAAGTACTAACTTGTTTTTGTGTATTCTTATCATTGTCCTAACACTTATAGTTTGTACTAACACTAGTTCTATTTGTGTTCAAGTATTCACTTGTTCCATTTGGGACGGTGAAGCTCTAATTTTGTGAAGAATAATTTTAGAAGTTATTTTTTTTATGTACAAACTCATGGCGGAGCTTTGAACCCGTGAGGTCTCAAGTTTTTATAGTTTAAAAAACACGGCAGAGCTTTGAACCCGTGAGATCTCAAGTTTTTATAGTTTAGAAAGCACGGCGGAGCTTTGAACCCGTGAGATTTAAGTTAGTTCCAAAATTTGTGAATTTCCCATGCATAGCGGAACTTTGCTCCTAGTATCAAAGTTTGATAACATCTGAGTGTCGAAAAAACAAAACAAAACAAAAAACACTCTTTATAGTTTTTTTTTATAGTTGTTATTTTGATTAGTTGTTTGTTTGTTTGTTAATTTTTTTTTTTATTATTTTCATTTTTTTATTTTAAAACCCCCGAGGTGATTAAATCCCTGGGGGGGGGGAGAAATCCCTAGGGGCGGCCAAACCTCCTGGGTGCTTGGCCAGGGGCTCCTCCGCCTATTGCAGGGATTGCCCGCCCGGCTGGCTGCGGGCTCCCCCGGCTTTTTCCGCCTCCTGCCAGGGACTTGATCACCATGGCAGCTTGGCCAGAGGTCGGAGGCCTCAACTTTGAAAAGGAAAAATTTCACGACAAATGTTCTTTTTTTTAAAGAAGTTTAGTTTCCTACAAAAATTATAGAATAGATCTAGCAGAGACTACAAGAAAGCAAGGAAGGGAAGGAAAGAAGTTTTACACGTCGACATTCCAAACGCTCAAATGCCTCGCGCACCAACTAGAACCAACTTAGAGAATGAGAATGATGAGGTTTGATAGAAAGAAGAATAATTAGTAAGAAGAAGAAGTAAGAAGATATACATGAAATTCTTTAGAAAAGAAACCAAAGATCATTGGATGAAGTATTAGTGGCAAAATAGTCAACCAAGATTATAGAAGAGGCGTTAGAAATTCTCAAGCATTCAAAGTCAATGGTTAGAAAATTCAAAATAGGATAGAATAGTCTTCAAAGAGGTGGAAAGGGAAGATTAAAAAGATAAAGAATTAGTTGACTTTGGCTTAGCCAAAAGTTGTAAAAAACAAATACCAAAACTTATAATAAAAAATGGCGCAAGCGGAGGATTTTGAGGAAACTCAAAGGTACCACTATGATGAACCATATCCCGAGGTATAATCCTTTTATATTCTTCTTTTGTTTTATTTTTATGTTTAATTGGCAAGTTAAAGAAAGCCGAAACTTAGAGGTATGTGAAAATAATAAAACTTATAGTTAGGATAAATTTGAATTTAGAATCTCATAGTATAAGTTTAGGGGTTTCCAAAAATATAAAATTCATAAAAAATCCAACTTAAAACAAGAAAGATATTAATAAATGAAGTTTTGAACTTAGAATGGATGAAACTTAGGAACTTTCATCCTTAGGAACCAAAAACCAAGAATTTAAGTAGACTTAAAAATTTAAAGTTTATGGGTAAAAAAGAAAGTGAATTCTAAATTATAGATTAAGGTAAAACTACGAATGAAGTTTGAAGGGCCGATTAACGGTCAGACTTCATTCATCAATAACTTTGTGTGGAGAGGTCCGATTTCTAAGTGTAATAGGAATTTAGAAATCTAAAAATAGTACCTCCAGGAAGAAAATAAATAATTACTAAATATAATAAATTAACTATGGTTGTCCCAACACTTGTTTATTTGTATGTAAAACTATCATGTAGTGCACTTATTATATAGATCTAAGTTCTATACAAAGATCCACTGTTTGGAAGGTGTAGTGGACAAATGCTTTTACACCCCATTCCAACAAACATCCATGTTAAGCAAGAACTTCGTTGTGTTTGGTTTATTGTCAGGGGTGGGTAGATAAACACTCACAATGGTCTTCAACAATCTGCAATTCTATATAAGACGTCCGTTCGAATAAGCACGAGGGAATTTGATCAAAATATTTTCACTACGTTTTATGAGAATTTTACCAAACTGCATGATATATGGAAGGCATGTAGAAGTTCAAGTATCATTACTCAAGTAGATGATGCAAGAAGAGGGATGACTTTAACTATGGTTGGGAGTACGTTGCATTGGAGTCAAAACTTACCATAACATATGTCTTTGGGACAATTGTCCAAGAAAATGATAGATTACACACGGCATGTGTGGAATGAGGATGAAGAGTTGTATGAATCGATTTTGCAGGTTTGAAGACTATGAGGAAGGAGGATTTTTTCCAGCAAAAAGTCTGAGGACAATTGAAAAAAAATAGCAAGGGAGCGTAATCTAGATGTAATAGTAGATGAAAATCCTAAGAGGAAGAGAATGAAAGAAACGTGGTTGAAACCTTTGATTAGAGTGTCGAACGAGACGTACCGACGTGTAGGAAGGCAGATGGCAGCAAAAGAGGTCGTGAATGGGAGGCGACCACCACAACAATATTACTTCAACAATAGAACGACTCCAAATCCCCTTAAAGGAACTGTAGCAAACGCGGTGGAGCACGTGCAGCGCAAAGATTCGATGGGAAATCAAATTCGTTTTTTGATGTTTGAAACGGGGATGAGGAGCCGTTATCTATGAATTATTTTTTTTGTCCATAAATATAAATAGGTATGAAAATGAGGGGAAAACACAGGTTACCTTTAATGGGAAAAGACATTGAATAGTAATACGAAGACGTTGTGGTTTTTGCCTACTACAAAAACGGTGCAAGCACTTAATAGTGTAAAAAATTATATATCAGCATTTGTAAGGCAACACTTCATAGATATACGAGCAGGTCGTAAAGGTTATGTAAGCTATAGTCGAGATATAGAAGACGCATCAAATGCTAGGTAGGACTGACAAACTGCTTAATTGATAGTCCAAGACGAAAAAGGAGAAACACCATTGTACGTAAGGTGTAGATGAGGGTTCTTCAAGGACAAGTACGTTGAACTTGGAAAACCGTGTTTATGGATTTTTGATTGTAGACGAGGAGGTTCGGAAGGTGCAAGTGCGGAATGGACAAACAAGGACTATAGTAAGGTGCTGTAACAACTTCAGAAGTCGATGTCTTCAATTTTGAGGCTAATTGTCATATTTATTTTTCTATCCGGAATATATTTTGACGAAGAAATGCAATTATGAGTAGTTTTGCCAGAGAGTTGTTATTAATTGAAGGATTCTTGGATATTTATACCGCAAACAGTTATTACGTATTTGTACGATTTACTTCATGGAGGATAATGATAGTGTGTTGTGCAAGCAATGGGGGACATCGCCATTATTATGTAGTATTCTAAAAAGAACAAACCTACGAAAAAATTTCCGAGTAATATAAACGGCTTGGATGTGGTGTTTCAGGATTGTTGGAGTACGGAAGCGATGCCACAAGCGTAGGACAAGTTAAAGACGACATCAAAAGAATTGAAGAGAATGGTACAGATATATCTACCATGGAATTAAGAATTGATGACATTGAGTATCACGATGGCACTCATGGTAGTGGCAGTGATTATAGATAGTGGTTTCATGAGACAAGAAATCATTATTATGAAAGATCATTTTGAAGAATATTTAGTATTGTGCCGTTCATATATATTAGAAGTAGTATTGCCCAAGCCATTGTGTAAAAATGATAGTCCATCCCAAGCTAAATCCCCTTCTTTTGGAGATACCCTAATCACAAATCCCATTCATGAACACAAATGTACACACAATTGGTTCACTTACGATAATTTAGGATTTCAATGATGTTTTACCTTTGAAGTAGGATAGATTTTGTAAGCTTGATATTGCTAGGGTTGAAGTACTTCTCACGAGTTTTATTTCCCTGAAGTTCAATGGCATCAAGAACATGATCAAGCGAAGGACTTTGGTTTGGCTAAAGAAACTTCTTTAGAGAGCTTGTTAATTGCATTAATTTATCCTACACTAGTGAGAAATTCTGAGTATTAGGTTCTTTGATATACTACTGAAGTTGTAGGTATTCAGAAACTAAGACTTATTAAAATCCCATACTAGAAAAACACCCATTTTAGTTTCTAGTAGACTTTCCAAAAAATTTCTTTGATATTCTTTTTATTTGTTAGTATATCTATTCCTTGATTAAAGTTAATTGATTTGTGCACATAGAGTCAATCAGACTCCATGATGTTATTTCAATTTAACTCGACTTCAGGGATAAAAATATTAAAATATAATTGGATATAAAGAATAGAAATATTAAATTATAATAAAATAATAAATCCTATTTATTTAAGATTTTCAATGAAATAATATTATTGTATTTATGTAGTTTCTTGTAAAATGGCAAGAAAATGAAGACTCTCAAAGGGAAAAGGTGCCAAAGTAAGTACAGGAAAGAAATGAAGAAAATTTAATAAAAAATAAAGATATTGAAGATGCAAAAGAGAAAATCGAATCCAAAAATTCTGTATTTATTTATGAAAAGAAACGTTATGATGAAAATTTCAAAGGGTAGTTCATGACAAGTATTCCCAATGATTATACCCAGATTCATTTTAGAAGAGTCACTGTGCAAGACCATGATACAAGAGAAATTGTACTAATGGTCCTTTCACTGAAATGGAAGTTGAAGAAAAAGATGAATTCATAAATCTCACGACTACATTAGTATATTTATCGAAACGTAGTAACAAAGTTTGTGAAAGGAAACGCTAGTCTCAAAGGGCAAATTGGATCTATGTATGCATTGGGATGGAGAGGAGAATATGATGCAAATAAATCTTTTGGAAGATATTTGCCTTCTTCATCAACCCAGAAATCCATGGAAGTTTTAAAGGAATACAAAGAAGATCAAGAAAAGAGAATTATTTGGATAAGTGATGTATATCGAAGGAGATTTTCCAACATGTCGTCAAAGATTTTGAATGATGTATCAAAACAAGCCACCAGAGTAGGTATTCTAGATTTTTGCCAAATAGAATTTCTGAATCTTGAGTAAATAGAAGGTGTATTCACAAACAATTTGACGTACACATTTGAAGATTTTTCAAATTCCTTTTACAAGGATAAGGATTACAATATATATAGTTATGGGATTTGGGCTCCATTTATTTTGAAACTTGGTGAATGAGCTTCTATTAGTGATGGTCATGATTTTATATGTGAAGGAGGACAATTTGTTATACCGACATATAAGATTAATGTGGATTTCAGTGAATATAATGGCATTATGGAAATTATATGGAGAAGACAGAAGAATTTTCATGTTACTCTAAAATCCAAAAGTATGGATGGATTTAGTTGGTTCGGTAGTTCACTCCAAATTAGCTATCATTTAATTTCTAGATTATGAAAACTAATCAAGGAAGAAAATACTTTGTAGAAGATAACTGCAAGGGTGCAAGGGATCCAATAGATCATGATAGAAAAAAGAGGGATTTAATTAGATTTTAGGTGCTTGATTATATTCTTGTTAACTTTTCATGATTATGTATATATAATTTTTTTGGATTGTTTCATGGATTTGTGTGGTTTAATTTTTTATATTTTTATGACTACACCAGGGTTGTCCACGTCCAATGTCCCGGGGGAAATTGCGTCCCAAAATCAGACGTCCGAGCGTCCGGCGGACGGAATGCGGATAGGCAGACGACCTAGAGGATGGGGATGAACAGACAAATTGGCGGACGCGAACAGGCGGACGAATTTGCGGACACCGATTTGGAGATTTCCACGAACTCGCGAACATCTCTAGACGGGCGTCCCTTGCGTCTTCAACGGACAGACGGTCCTTACAAACGGCCCTAGCGGACGGCTCGTCCGAATATTAGAGGACGTCCAGGAGGTAGTGTCGCGGACGCCGGACATCCGGACAACCTGCCATACACCTCTAATCAAAGCAAACATTCGAAATAAAAATGTAGAAAATAACACTCATATCTTCTAATGGGAATCAATTTTATACTG
Organism: Pleurozium schreberi; assembly: GCA_006891605.1. Classification (NCBI taxonomy): domain Eukaryota; kingdom Viridiplantae; phylum Streptophyta; class Bryopsida; order Hypnales; family Hylocomiaceae; genus Pleurozium; species Pleurozium schreberi. The sequence goes on along the minus strand of VACF01002461.1, from coordinate 31,626 downwards.
ATATTTCAGACTACTTTTCAAGAGAACATTGCAACATTTTGATACCCGTCGCATTGAGCCAACGTACTTAGGATTGACGACCTATTAAATCCCTAATGCGAGAGTACAGAGATGATTCGCCTTAATTAAAGTAGAATAGAACTTGAGGGCATTAGAGCATCTCCTCAGCTCGTAGACCCTTGGGGTCGGAAGGCGGGCTGTGTAAGGCGATCCAGCAGAGGGAGGAAGGACGTGGGTTCGTTCCCCTCCCCTCCCCTCCCCCGCGGTGCTCTCGTTGTTAGGTCAATGATGATAAGGACGTAGAAGGGAGTCTAATCGAGCAATAGACGGTCATCACATAGGAATTCCTCTCTGAGGCCTAAGAAACTTTTTTAACTTTTCTTTAGCCAAACCCCAATAAAAAATTTATGCACTTTTTTAGGGTTTGCGTGGAAGGGTTTTGCACTTGAGGATGCAGAGTCACGTCCTCCGCACTTGAGCATGAACTCCTTCGAGCAAACCCTAAAGAATGTACGCACTTTAAAACCTTGCAAAAACAAACAAAAAACAATGCAACTCGTAGAGAAGACAGATGGGAACCCTTTTACTTTAGGGTTAGTACAAACATACTTGAAACCGCGTGTAGTTTAATTCCATGTCTAGCTTCATGCTCAAACCCCTCTCGGCATGCGACAAACGGGAGAGAGTAGCGATAACCCAGGAGCGCAAATCTTTGACTATGATATTTGCCATTGAGTTTAAGGTGGTGACATTGGCTATTACAATAAACCATTTTAAAGATTTTAAAGAGTAATTTTATGAAAGATGAAATTACTATTATGGAAGGTGCATCTTAAGCATGTAGTTTTTATACAACAAATTGCAGTTGATTTACGGGGATAAAATAATGATGATGAATAAAGTAAGTATTGTTGTCAAACATAGACTCTTGGAAATCTTAAGCACGGAAACAAGAACACTTAATCTTGATTCTTTATATGCATATTTGATTGTACTATATGATCGGCTTGAAAAGGTAATATGATCATCAAGCGATTCTTTAAATGTAAAAAAAAATTTGAGTGATTACTAGGATACGATAAGACAAAGTAATTGCAACTAAATTTGATGTGTTTTCTTAACAAATGAATAAAATTGTTATATTTCATAATCAAGGGTGTAGATATAACTGATTATATCTATATTTTACTATGTCAAAAATCAAAATGATTGTCAAAGTATGTTGGGTTTAGAAAAACATCAAATTGTGAATGCATATGTAAGAAAAAAAAATACTTTGTTCATACATTATATATTAACATCGATTAAAAACTGGTACTCTTAAATTGAAAGTCTTAAATTCAAACTCAATGACTGACTATACAATGAATATGTGGTTGCACAAAGTTTTTGAAAAACAAAAAAAATTGATATTTTTAATTAATTTGACCATATCAACAAATTTTAATGTAATTTTGATTAAGGTGACGAAAACAATAGATGCGAATAATGATTTTTTGTTGTTTTGATTGCAAATTTTTTTAGTAGTGAGTATAAAAATTTTCATTCTTAATAATTATGAAACAAGTTGGAAAATTTGAGTCCAATAAAAAATCATCAATATAAGAATATCAATTTTATTTGCTAATTAATTCTTGGCCAAGAAAAATTAAACAAAAATTAAAAATATTATGCAAACTGCCATCATGCGGTCGTAGCTAGCTTGTCATATAAATAGGGAGTAAACTGCCATAAAAACTAGGCAAGTATGAAAGTTTAAAATTAATATTTCATTCATGAAAATTCAAGATTCTGATTATTACACCTAAGTTTGAGTTTTTTTACACATAAATCATAAATTTTGATTTCATTTCAATTTTTTCATTTTGGTGTTTTTCAAAGTMAGTAGATTTACAAAAGCCATTTTTAATTTTTTCTTTCATAACTCTTTCACACTTTTATAAAAATTGGTGAAATTTTTTTTTTGAATTAAATTTTTTTGTGATAAAAATCATAAAATATATTGAAATACTGGATTGCATTTAAAAAAAATCTTGTTTGGCTAAAAATTGTATTTTTATATGTTGTTAAAAATTTAAGATTTGAATACTACTAAATTTAATTGAAATTCAAATACTTAAAAATTTTGAAATTAAATTTCAAATAGTGCAATTTGAATAGTTTCATTGAATTTGAATTTTGAAATTATTTAAATTTGAATAGAACAAAATTTACAATTTGAATAATTCAAAAATTGAAATTCAAATGTTGAAAAATTAGATCAAAATAGTTCAGAACTTTGTATTGAATTTGTATAATTCAAATTTTTTTATTGATATGAATTTTTAACTATATTGAATCAAAACTACATATATTTGTAGCAAATTTACTATTGTATTTCAATTTGTTTTTGAAATGGGAGAAAGTGGAAAATTAAATTTTATATTATACCAAGTTTTGTATATCTATATGATTTAAAAAATTATAATTCTAAAAATTCTTCTGATAAATTTTTTAATTTAGTTATGATATCTAAAATCTACAATCTAAGCTTGTCTTAAGAGTGATATATTACAAATCTTGTGAACACAAAAGTATAAGTCTTGTGACTAGGTTTTAAAAATTGAATCTAAAAAAAATCATTTTTTAAAACATCTCTAGAAAAAGACACAAATTTTATTTTTTTTGTTTTATTTCATTTTGAAATTTTAAATATGCTTATATTATAAACTAAAGTCAATGTGTTGTATCTCATTTGTTTGTCAAAAAATAATATTTTTTTAGAAGATTATTGTAAAAATAAAAAAATTTAAATATGTATTGAAGTGTAATATATTCTGAGGCTAAAATATCTAAGAAAAATACATATATTGGACTAGCAGCTCATTAAAAAAATTACAATCCAAAAATATATTCTTGATAAAATTTATGAAATTTTAAATATTTTAGGGAAGATGTGGACTTCATTTTTTTCTAGTTTAAAAAGCATGCCACAAAAAATAAATTATTGAGGACACACAAAGGGTTTTAGTATATAATCAATTGATAATGTTTAACGTAATTAAATCATGGAAAATGCCACTAATCAAAAATCAGTATGTGGAGATTTAGAAAAGCTATGTGGAGTTTGGATCAATTTTCTATACAAAATGATAAACAACACATTTTTACTACTTGCTAACACATAAACTGTACTATATAGTTTTTTTCGCTATAACCAACACACAAACTCTGTAGTATGTAGTAATAAAACAGTTTATTTATGATAACCAATAAACAAGACACGTGATCTTTCAAAAAACACCTACATAACCAAAAATTGAAGAACTTTGGATTTATTATAAAAATTGAAAGTAGTGGTCAAAGCCTATGCTTCTAGCTAGCGTTGAGATATGAGAAGGTAATTGAACAAATGCTTTCAAACATAAATGCTATCAATGGTTAAAAATCTGTTTTTGCTTTGCAGATAGATTTGCGGTCCATGGTCTGAAATCTTGCAAGTGTTAAGAGAATTTTGAATTTCTGAGAAAATTATTTTAGATATAGCTCGCTGCAATCCATTGTGAGTTTACAGAATTTTGATTGTGTACACAACTGCTCTCTCTTAAAATTCTTCATGTTAAAAATATGTTTTTGTTATGCAGATAGATTTGCGGTCCATGGTTTGAAATCTCGCGAGTGTTAAGAGAATTTTGAATTTTTGAAAAAATTGTCTTAGATACAGCTCGCTGCGGCAATTCCTTCCGCGGTGTCTTCTCCGATCAACTCTGTGGTAATCTTTGAGGTTCAATGTGAATTCACGGTCTAGAAATTTTGATTGTGCATTCCGCTGCTTTCTTTTAGAATTCTTCGTGTTAAAAATCTGTTTTTGCTTTGCAGATAGGTTTCAAAGGAGATTACATGTATATCTCTCCAGATCCTTAAAGCTCTCCAGGTTTCTTTACAACTCTAAATAGTTCTCGACGAGAGCAGTTTTTGGCAAAATCGATGTGCAGTATTTTAACTATTTTTGGTTCAAAGCCTTTTTTACATGCGTTTCTTAGAAGACGTGCACGTGATGGGAGTTGGAAGTCATGTATATTTGAGAATTGGAGGTTTGAATTCGTAGAAGCAAGAGCTGCAAGGACTCGATTTTGTTCCTAGTCAGAAGGTAATAGAATATAGTTTGGGTTTGAAAAATCTACTAGATCAAAGGAGTCAACACTATGGAGGTTGGCATTTGATGAGAGGGATCCAATTCCTGTGGATCAAAACATGCACCATTAATTTAAGTATCTAGAGCAACAAGTGGAGTTTCTGGATGTCGGAGAGCTGCTTCAATTAACATTCCGTCTTGAGGTTGAGTTTTTTAGTTTTGTCGAGCAGTTTTTCTTGTGGTACTTCTTAAACAAAAGATACTCATGACCTGTTCACCAATTCCGACAAATTCAGCATCTAGTTAAGGGAACCATTAGTACGACTATATTATTAGGAGTGACACAATCTTTGTCATGAGAGATTCTCCAAGCACTAGTAGAAACGCAGTGTCCAACACAACAGAAATTGAACTCAAATCTGTTGTCCAGTTCAGTTGATTCGGTCGCGTTATACCGGTCAATATTCTACTGAAAACTGTTGTTTAGTTCTGTTGATTTGAAAAACAAATTTTTTTTAAATGTTAAAAATTTTCAATTTTGGAGAGTCAAATGCCACATCAACTTAAAAGTCAACTAGACTTGACTACCACGTGGCAGTCAACTGCTATGTCAACAGGTTTGACTACCCGATTAGTAAGTGGTGGAACTAAAGTTCGAACTCAAGACCTCACCATCACAAACCTTAACACTCAACCATTACACCAAGGCTTAGTTGACATGTTATAATATGGAAAACTAAACTTAATTATCCCCATTGTCTAAGCCGAGAAGTATCCTCATATAGTCTAGAGGTCACATTCAAATAGTTGTAACTTTTGCATACAATCTCCGAATTCAATAAAACTTGTTGGAAAAGTTGCACATACTATTCTAGTTTATGTAGTAAAATTTTCAGATCATTTCAAGATGTACTGAATTTTTAAAAGACCTTCAAAGTTCACAGATTTAACTTGAATTCACCACATTGCTCCGTAATAGCTGCAACTTCGGAGGCTTGTATTTTTTTCATCAAATCTTTTTTTTCAATAAAACTTGTTGTGTTTTTTTCCCCTTAAAGTCTAGTTATTGTGGTAGAAATTTCATGTCAATCCGAGTTGTTTTGAACTTTTGGGAACCATTCGAAGTTCAAAATCCAAACATTTTTAGATTAATTATAGTGAACTTTGGCAGCTTATAACTTCTTCATATAGGGTCCATTTTCAATGATTTTTGTTGGAAAAGTTGCGCATACAAGTCTAGTTTATGTGGTAAAATTTTCATATCAATCCGAGGAGTTATGACTGACTGAGAAGAACTTTAGTAGAGGTAGGTTCAGCCTTTTCTAAACTGTGCAAATCTCTCAAATTTGAAATCTCTCAAATCAGACCTCAAGTAGTCCAAACCTCTCCAATGAACACTCAAGTGCTCCAAATCACTCAAATCAAACCCCAAGTGGTCCAAACCTCTCCAATGAACACTCAAGTGCTCAAAATCACTCAAATTAGACGCCAAATGGTCCAAATCTCTCCAAATAAACTCTCAAAAGCTCCAAATCACTCAATTCAGACCCCAAGTTGTCGAAATCTCTCCAATAAACACTCAAATGCTCCAAATCACTCAAATCAGACCCTCTTGAGTGCCCAACAAGTACAATCGGCCCTCAATAAACTAGAATGAGCTCAAAACAAGAAAAATACCTCATCAAAAGGTAAAAATCTTGAATAAAAATGCTCCAATCGACCCCAAACTTCACTTGCTCTAAGCTCCAATAGTACTCCTCCAACACACCTTGCAATGAAATCTGATCTCTAATAGCAACTCACATGAATGTGTCTTTTCTTCACTGAGCTTTTTTTTCAGTTTTTGATTGCGATTCCGTGAAGAGCGAGCGAGCGAGCGCCACTCCGTGCGTGCGATTGATGATGGCGTCTTGCCTGGAGGAGACTTCTCAGACGAGGCCCGCAAAGAGAAAGAGAGAGATGTCCCTTGCAGACGCTATAGTCCTCGCGAACAACCTGACGTCGAAGACGAAGCCCGAGACAGTGGAGACAATGTACCGGAGCCTGGAGGAAGGCTTGGGCAGCTACTTCCCGTATGGCGCGAACGTTCTCAAGAGCAAAGTCAGCGTCGAATTCATTTACCTCGCGCCGGACTTGCTGAAGTATAGGGTGTTCAAAGAGAAGCGGAAGGAGCAGCTGCAGCTGGAGCGAGAAGCTTTGGGAGTCATTCGGCGAAAGCCGGAGCTTTACTGTGTTCCGCTGAAGTAAAGGCCAGTAAAGGGCGGAGGTCCTGAAGTAGATGGATCGGCGCTAATCAAGGAGTTCATGCTGCGAATTGAAGAAGTCTGGGAGAAGGGCGACGAATGAGTGCCGTGGTGGGAAACAGAAATTCATTGGTACGTGATTGGAGGGCAGCATACTTACCAAGCGTGCACGGCAATCGCGGCGAACGAGGAACCAAGGACGAGCCAACACAAGTTCTTCACGGAGTTTGATGTTGTGCCCGTATACACAAGGAATGTGGAGTCCTTTGCAGCCGGAAACGCTTTCTGGCGTGCGCATCGAATTTTGTACTGTCCGAAATTCGATCGACACTTCCAGAAGTCCGCGTTTGTGAAGTGTGGACAAATCTCCAAGCATGGAAGTTTTGCCCAAGTAGGAGGAGAAAGAGAAGGCAAATCCATCTCCAAGTTTGGCACCGTGTGAAGATGAAAACGGAGGTGCTTCCGAGGAGCCAAGATATCCTATAAGAGAACATAGACCGCTTGGAGGATGGTGGAAAAATCACATTTTGCCTTCAGAACAAGTGAAGCACGTCAATGTGGCATATGCAAGAGATTCACACAATGTTCGTGAAGCCATAAAGAGCGCGGATGCAAACAAGTGGGAGCAAGCCATGCGAGAAAAATATACCTCACTTATGACCAAAAATACATGGGAACTCTCTTCCCTTCTCCGTGATCGTACAAGTATTGAATGCAAGTGGGTGTTTTGTACCAAGAGAAATGCATTGGGCAACATTGGGCGCTACAAGGCGAGGTTGGTGGTAGAGGGGTATTCTCAAATCAAAGGAGTGAACTTCAATGAGACTTTTGCACCCGTGACCAAGTTTTGCACCATTCGATGCATGGCGACGATTGGGATAATCATAGACTTGAAGATGCATCAAATAAACGTCATTACAGCGTTTCTCAACCCAAGTCTTGAAGAGGTGCTCTACATAGATCAACCCAAGGGCTTTGTTCATGTAGACCACGAGCACTTGAAGTGTAAGCTAATGAAAGTTATCTATGGGTTAAGGCAATCGAGAAGAGCATGGTACATGGATGTGGATGTATTGTTTGCAAGAGAGGGTTACACAAAGAGTCACGCAGACCATTCTCTCTGCATCAAGCAAACAAATGCGTATTTGGTGATTGTCATTGTTTATGTGGATGACTTGGTCATCATGACCAATACAATGAGTAAGATGGGTTTAACATTGTTTGGCAACAAACAAAGTGGGAGTGTTGAACAAAGTGAGTTGTAAAGTGTAGATTGTTTGTGCAAGCTCTTAGTTAGGTGTTGTTTGTAGCCAAAGCAACGGTGATAATAAAGAGGGACAACGTGATAATAAAGAGGGACAACGTGATAATAGAGAGTTACAATGTGATAATAGAGAGGTGAAGACATATCCCATATGGTTTGTCTTCACTATGGTAGGAGAGTAGTATAAGAGGGCAGCCCTTAGCCTGGGTTTAGCACCTATTTTCTTACACTTGTTTGTGATCCCCTTTCATTGAAATACACTGGTTTGGTAGTCTTTTCTCAATACTTTCTATTAGTGAAGTGCCTTAAATGTGATTGCAAAGCTTGCATGCTTAATAAACGCGGACTCTCAATAAAGTGGTATATTACTGAATGATGATAATACATTGATTTTGATGCGAACATTAGAGGTACCTCAAAAATCATAAAAAAAAATCTATTAATCCAAAATTTCTCTTCTACATGCTGAAAATTAAATTTTTTTTTAAATAGTCACAACAATCTCCTTAAGTATAGGTAGGTGCAATGCTAAACGATCTTATTTCATAATACAATTCTACAATCCAACCCTCAAAACTATTGAAAACTTTCTAATAAATCCTTTAAACTTAAACTCGATGAAGAACTACATATGCTTGTCAATTTCAAAATTGCCTTCAAAAATTATTTTTCCTTGTATTATAATAGCATAATGATATCAACAATAGGAAAGAAATAATGAAAAGATTATCAATAATTTACGAAATGCCAAATTACAAAAAACAAATTCTAACTAATCAAAGCAATAAACTAGTAAAATGCGGTAGCAACTCCTTTGCCTTTATTTTTGTCCTACAGTATATATACATATAAATATGAGGATTTATAAATATAAAGTTGAAAATTTCAAAATCAAGTATATTCAATAATTTTGAAATCCTACAAATAAAAATGTTTAAATATCTGTAATAATAAAAAATAAAAATAAAAAAAAATAAAAAATATCCGTTGAATGAGATATCGTTTTTTTGCTTGAAATAATTACTGACAAGTTTGCCATCTAAATCTTTCAAAGCTTTTGTCAATTGTACAATAAAATTCTGCTTTGTACAAAAGCCAATCCTAGAATTTCAACTACTTTTGGAGAAGTAGTACATTGTACTCTGGTTTTGCCATTGCAAATAAATTCGGCTCCATTTCCACAATGGTACCGGACTTTTGTACTAGAGGAGCCAAAAAGATGGTTGATCCTCTACTTTCACTTCTCCATTTGCAACCTCTGAGCCCATCTGTTTATAATATCGCTCATCGCTTGGAATAGACCACTTTAAATAAAAAAACTCGGTACAATTTAGCTCCCAAAGAGTAGAGATCTTCAGACATGGTCAAGACGAAGACATTGAATCAGCTCTTCGACAACGCGAAACTATTAAAAGCATAGGTTAATGTCATGGCGAAGTAAATGCATAGAATATCTACCAAAATGACCTTAAAGGCCTTTTTGTCCTCATCCGTGCTCACATAAAAAACTTTCACAACTATTCAATCGGAAATTACGTAGAGCCAATCTCAAAWTTTTACCAAATCAGTTGATAGAAGCAACCTTTATCAATATGTAGTTTTASGTCTTGTAAATAACATGTRTAGATTTTATTTGTATATAAATGGAAGATTAATCTTTAAATGCATTGAAAGAAAGTCTTGAAATAAAATAATCAAAATAAGGATGTTCATAGAATGTGAAGCATGGACACTAAATGACAATTTTTTTTTTAACTTTCAACTATAAAATTTTATACTTCTCTTCATTATTTAGTATTTACCTATCTATCAATTTTCATAAGTAGATTTCTTGGAGTAACTGAGATCTAAGGTTCCAAAATTGGTATTTTAATATATTTGAACTATAAAAACTACGGATAGCTGCACTTGAATTGAGAAATTCTACATGTATATCATTCTATTTTGACCGTTAATATTTGGATTTGAGTTTTCATACATGTTCAAAAGATGTGAAAATTTGTAAGTTTTAAARACAATGCATTTCTAGATTTAAAAAAAAATTAAAATGGCATGATTGTAGATTTGTAGACATTAGTTTAACAAAAATACTTTACATTGTCACATTATTCATGACTAAATTTCAAATTCAAAATTTTTTTAGTAAAAACTCTAAATTATTAAAACCATATTTGTCTATTTTATTATAAATAATCGGCCTTCTCAAAAATTTAAGATCTACACATGTTGAACCTCAAATTTAGTCCAAGCTTTTTAACATGCTTCAGAGTTTGGATAATCCTTCAATGTTGAATCCTATGCTTGGTATTATTTTCCATTGTGCTCAATAAAAACATAAACTTAGAAGGTAAGAAAAATAAATATGAAAAATAAGAAAATAAACCTTATAGATAAGATTAAAGTATGAAAGAGAAAACAAAAATCTTACTAAGTGAGATCTAAAAACATCAATGGTCATGAAAAAAATTATACTAACTTAAAGAATAATATTCAATAGAAAGGCCAAAAATATATTGTTGACAAAAATTTACACAAAGATAATGACAAAAATAACATTATCCCAAATGCATGTAAGGATGCAAATCTTTTTTTTCCATAGTCTGCAAACTCAAGATAGCTCGCGGTCTTCTAATGCCTTCAAATCCCTGTATGAGCCCCCATTTTGTCACTTGGGATTGACTATTTTTTTTTTCGGTTTTCTGCAAAATTAAGTGCAAAAAATAGTACAAAAAAACTAAAAAGAGTGTAAAGACAAAATAGGTGTGTTGCATGCCAATATAGTATTTGGTCATATATTGAGTGTTCTTACTTAAATAGATTCAAATTCCACCTGTAAATAGGTTAGAAAACATAAAATTACAGTATTTATCAACATTTTGTAGAATTGTCCGAAATAGCCTAACTTACCATGCATGTAACAATGAATGGCTGAAATTGGTTTGAAAGAATTTGTAGAGAATCCTAAAGCTCAATTCCACAGATAGGTTTCAAGTTCCCACTCAATTTCTATTTTTTGTAGAAACCCTAATTGTTAGCTTACAAATTGGAAAAATGCACATCAAGCCAGTGGAAGGAATCTACAGCTAGAAGATGATATTCAAGGTTGAAATTATACTAGGAACTCAATGGCAAAGTCTCTTTGCCAAGATTCCTCTTCATGTGAAAGATTTCCTTGAAATCCAATGATTGAAGAATGGCGTGAGATTTTATTCGCCTTTGACAATCGTGTAGAGTTCGGAGATGAGCTTACACAATCTTTGTGGGATTTCATGAGAGGTTCCACAAAAAGTTTTGAGATTTTTTCATACTTAGAAGATGCCTTTCCGAACAGTCAACCGCCTTAATTTTCAACGGGAATTTCCTAAAAATTCTCCAGGTTGCAATAAAATCTCACTAAAAATTAAAATAATTTATTTTATGTTAATAAAACGCTCCAACAAGTTTCAAGACATTGTGATAACGAGAAGTGCCCAAATTGACAACATCCTCCAATATTTGACAGTTTTTAAGTTTACGATGGGAGTTGACCAGAGGTTTGGGAGCATACGGAATCGGAATGAGGTCGATTTTAGGTTTTTCTTATTTCTTCATACCTACTAAAGAGCCTACGCTATTTACTTTTCATAGAAAAGTCAACTTCCAAATGTTGGGTTTTTACCCGGTTTGGTCGTTAAATTGGCATTAGGATTTGATGAGTTTGTGACGTATGAAACAGGGGTGAAGCATTCACAAGCACTAAAAATGGCTTTCTGAAATCAATGGCGCAATCCATTTGTGATTTGGAGTTGATCTCCAAAAGTTAGAGTTTTGGTCTACCGTAGAAAATCAAAATGGAAATTTACGGTGAAAATCCTAAATGATAAGATTATCGTTCAGAAATGAGAGGAGGTGGGTGCCCTTGGAAATGTATATAAGGGTGCTCACTTCTCTCTCATTCCACCCCTTCATCTCAAACTCTCAAACATTGAATTTCAATGCCATGTCAATGAACGATTGAATTGGTATTGAATTGGTATTGAATTGAAATCTTGATGGCCTTGAGAATTCCATTGAATCAACACATCTTGACTTAGTGCTTTTCTAATTCATAGTATTATAACAAAATTTCAATCTATTTTTTGTCAACATTGTTTCAATTACCTTTGATAATGCACTAAATTAGCACCTTTAATTTAAGGGAATTGGAAAATATACATGCTAGTGTTGATTCAATTACACATTGAAATTGTAACATCAAAGTATTGGCTCAGAACTTGAATGTGTTTATAAAATAAGTGCCATCCTCACAAAAATTTGGAAGCACTTGAATAGTCCGCAGGATGTTTTGAACATCAATAATCATGTAAGGATCACAAATTCCTCTATCAAGTTTGGACTTACACATAGAAATTTGAGGTTTCGCAGTTTGCCAAGTGAGTTGGGTACATTGTATCAACCTACTGAGGTGAGTGGCTGGAACTTCCTTATACATTTGTACAAATACTAAATCCTTGACCAATAGATTTTGTACTTGATCTCTAAAAGATACTTTAAAAATCAACCGTAATTGACCATACAAGATGAATTCAAGCTCACGAGATGCCTCCATCTGTATGACAACACTACTATACCATGATGAATCGTAAAAGTTGCTTGTAGCCTGTGCATATTGTGGAGTATCACCGAAGCGCTCACCCGGTCCTGTTGGAATGGTTTGAGAAAAAAAAACATGAAGTACCTGTTCAAATCAAAGAACTGATTGTCAACTTATTTACTAGAACTTTCTTCTTGCTTGCAAATAGACCAAATACAAGTAATAGATACTAATTGCAATCCAAATGTACTAAAATTGATAGCCAATTGTAATAAAGTGATGAAGTTAGCGAAACCATACCTCTCCACCTATGAAATTGTTCTCAATTTTATAAGAGTTTAATGTTTTGTGGAAGTAGGTTTGTAACTCTGGTTGTTGAGAAATGAGGTTTTGAGCGCTCTTGGATACAAAGAGTTGTGTAGAGTCAAACCTAAAGTTGTATGAAGGGTTCAACCATGAACATTGTAAGTTGACTTTGGCTCCCCATAGAACATTCAAACCTGTTTCCACAGCCTTAATACAAACATCATACCAACAATTTAAGGTTAGATTGAATGCCAAGATTTATTGATTCACAACAATTTTTCGTCTTTTCAAAAATAAGTGCTAAATTCTAACCAATTTCTAAAGTTTTACATAATTCAAAGAAAACTTAAACTCTTGACAATTCCATGATTGAATACTTACTTGGTCTAAAGCAGTATACTTTTATTTTTGTCCCATATTGTCAAAATCCTCCATGGTGTCTTGCAACTTTCTTAAGGTTCGTAACCTTTGATTATGCCGAGCAATTTGAGGAGTAGCTTGCAGGGTTGTCATAACGGACGGGTCGGAGTGATCGGATGGGATGGACGGACGGGCAAGGCGGACCGGACAAGTGGGCGGTTCAGACAGCCCGGGTGCTTAGCATTACTGAAAAAATGCAAAAACTTGTGGGTTCCACGTTGGCAGTCCACGCTGAAAATGAGGGCGTGGACGCTTTTGTTGGGGCGCGGACACTTTCGTTGGGGCGCGGACGGGTCGTGGTGGGGCGCGGACGGGTCCGAAATTGTACACGTCCGCGCCCTGGCAGGCACATGTCTGCGCCCCAACAGTTGGCGCCCCGGCCCTATATAAGGCCATCCCCGTCCCACCAGTCCTCGCCCTGCATATTCCAAATCTTCCACTTCTTCATTGAGCTGGACGTTGGCGTTGTGCAGGGTGCTTTTTTACGTCCACGCCTTGCCCGATTTTTCAATGATGGCGACAGCACTGGGAATTAACAAACGAGAACGAGACCAAACCAGACTAAGGCCAGGAAATAAACAGAAGAAGAGATTACATGTGCTTCAAAACCTTCAGAAACTTGCATTCAAGGATTGGAATGAAGTGCTTGACCCGTGGAGTTTAGAGACTTGCTCCAATTACATCGAATGGTGCCACATTGGCAAGGCCTTCCCGGAAGAGCGCCACAACTACCACCGCCGTTTCAATAAAGTAAATTTGAAATACTGCATCGATGAGGCCTTCAAACAACGATGCATCGAAATATATCAAGTGTTGTACGACGTGGCCAGCGTAAAAGAAATGAAATCCCCCTTTTCATTGCACGGGGTGTGCATGCGGAAGTGAGATTGAACAAGCGAGTGAATTGGTCCACCGTGAAGGGCACGCCATCTGGTATCAAAATACCAACACCAGCAAATGGAATAATTGCAAGGTTTTTTTTGAGGTATCCCGAAGGAGGGCTGGGCAGGTTCTGCACACATATTGAGGTGCCAGACACGTATGAAACAGAAGACTCATCTATGGATGACAACTCTGATGGGGCTCATACACCAATGGTATTAACTCAAAGAGGACAACAATGTGCACAAAAGCGGATGGCTGAACGTGCACTGTTTAGAGACCTTGCGGAGCAAGGTGCTGATGTACAATTCCATGGCGTTGAGGAACCAGTGGTTGGAATAGTTGAGGCGCAATTTCAAGGACCTGATGAACCAACAATTGGAATTGTTGATGTCATGGTTGCTGCAGACACCATACAAAGCTTGAGGATGCAATTAGAAGACAAAAATGGTGAACTGCATTCTATGTATGAAGATGTGTGCAAGTTCAAGGAAGAAATCACGGAAAAGGACGAAAAAATTGCTCAGCAAGCACGTGACATAGAGCAGCTTCGGGGAGATCTACAAGCAGCACAAATGATGAATGAAGGTTAGGATCCACGAGGACATGCACAAAGACCTCTATGCGATTCTCAGATTCCGGTGCAAGATGTGCACGGTGTTCTTTCCATGTCTATAGAAGAAGGGCCAAGCTTTGTAGGGGAAGTATTCGCCACTGGCAATATACTAATGCAATCTGAAGTTACAGGCATGGTTACAAACGACAGCTCTCAGTTGAACGACTTGCGAGCCGAGAAAGAGAAATTACAAAGTCGATTGCATGCCTTAGTGGAGCAGTACTACCAATGGAAGTTGGCATGCGTGTTCAGTGTCAACAAAACACAACAATTAGTAGCAGAGTTCAAGAAAATGGACCACGGCTACATTTAGCACAATCAGGAAAGGGTGTTTGGCTTGACTTCTTGGGCCYTTGTGGATGATCTTTTTGATTTCAACATGGCAACCACTGAGCTCGATAGTGGGAAATCAATCATTGATTGGTCCCAACACAATTGGGATTACAAAAATTAGGTCGGGTYACAAGTCGACTACAAAGGCAAGGCGTTGTTAGAGTGGCCAAATCCTTCAAGTTTTGTGGAAGATGGGACCACATGTCCCATTTGTATGAATCCATTTGGCCTTGAAGGTGGAATGCAGTTAGGCACGTGCAACCACTTGTACCATCCATTTTGCCTCATCAGTTCCATGATTGTCCGTCGTCGGTGCGCAATGTGCAAAGCTCCATTCCACGAGCGCTTGTACGAGTTCTTTGGCTTGATTCCATACATGCCACCATATTGGGAATACAATAGAACGAATGCTCCCGATCACCCTGACAGCTGGGGAAAAGACTTGGTGTGGAGCTGGAAATTGCAAATGACGTCGTTGCAGAAGACACAGCTCTCTACTCAACATGGTTGGGAGAGAGACCCAGATCAAATTCAAGCTTCTTGCTACCACTTGTTTCCGATGAAAGACAAGCACAGCCAAGGACAACGGAATTTTTTCTTCTAGTGCTTCAATGGACATTGGAACGAGGCCGAAAAGAAGTTTCAATTTGGACCTCACCCCAAGCAATGGTTGTAGGGCGTTAATGGAGTCCGTATCACTGATGACAATGGCAATCGTATTGGGGAGGACCCTGACATGTCAGGCCCCGCGGAACTTGCTATATTATTGGAATCTGAGTGGATAGACTATAGAGACGTTTAGAAATGACGGGCTCGATTTCCTACTTGAGCATTACAGCCCGGAGACACGCCAAACTCTGGAAAGCCTCAAGCAATCGCAAATAATGAGGGCCATTTTGGAAGAAGACGGTCCAGCGAGGAGAAGTCGATCTGCGGTTCGTAGACTTCAACTAGGCTCCGGCGAAAATTTGTCCATGGAGCACGGTGTACACGACAACGAGGCTGGACCTAGTGGCCATGCAAACAGTCCAATGAACATCGACTGAGTGCATTTTGTATTGTGGTAATTAGTAGTTACCAAAGCATATTTTGCGTATAAACTTAGGCACTTATCATTACCAATGTTTATATAATTGCTACTTTGGCAATTCAACGCTATTTAAGTTACTTTAGTACTAGTGTACTACCAACAACATTAGACATAGTCCCGGAAAATGCATATTTTATCATGGAAAACATGCTACATACTTTTCCAATTTTGTAATACATTTTGCATTATTGCATATGAAATCCAAATATGCAATTTTTGAATTATTTTGCATCATGCATGTATAATTCCTAAACTAAGAAGTTGTTGAGTAATACATTTACAAATTTAATCTAGTTCCACACGTTCTTCTATCATAGACATAATAGTCTTCTTTTTGCACGCTTCTAATCCTTCTATTCAAAATTTCAATACTAGTCTGAGACAAAAAACAATACCAAAGACCAAAGTGGGATTGTGTCCAAACATTTTGGTTGTACTCTAATATTGTATCCCTAAGACCCAAACTCTTCTAGGATCCCTTGCCACAAGTATGTTTTTGTACTTGAATCCATGAATTTTAATGATACTTGAATACTTGACCACTATTGCATTTTCTTGGGGGTTCTTCAAACACATGGACACTACCGCTATTTCTTTTCAAACTCAATTCTTTGTAGCTATTTATCTCAAAATTAACCCCTGAAGGACCACCATGCGATTTTTGGCAACATAGAAATTTAAGGCTACGTGACTACGAGTGATTAGAGATTTGCATCTTTTGGACTACAACTTTAGTAGAATGTGAGGACGAGGAATATCTTTCTTCTGTACAAATTTCATGACATATGAAAATATGGGCAAAAAGTTATTGCACGATATGTTGTTTCTTTCTAAACTCAGACAGTCGAGCCCTCTAGGCAAATCTGAATAAAATCACTTTTTTAAGAAATAAACATTTCAAATATGTTCTTCAGAGTTCAGACTTACATGAAGGGGAATAACATTTAATCATTGCAAGAAAATAGTTGACATGAAAGTGATGAGGCTTTCTACTTTGCGGAAAGTTCTGGAATTCCCACACTAAATAAAACTTTGAAGTCCTTCATTTTACTGACATTCAAATATTTTTTAATAAATTATAAAACTATTGGATGTAGATTGTTTATGATGTACAACAATCCAACCATACCGGACAAGTTTTTTTAATTTTATAACTAGTTTGTGCACAATTTAGTACTTCCAATCATTCTCTACTTCTTTCTACTTACAAATTTTTGCCTACATGTTGAGAACTGAGTAAAGCAACTGAAACTCCAACTAGGCTCTACGAACAAACCTGATTTAGACTTTAGAGGTACATTTCACTTTCTTCAATATAAAAAATTTGCACATTTTAGAAGGCTATTTGTTTCGATGATCACATATGACAATTTATTTGTAAACTTCAAAAATTTATATCTAATTTCACAAAGCGAGAAAAAATATGAAATGACATTTTCCTCATGCTAATTTGGACCTACTACTTTAGGATGACGGATTTTATTTTTTAAATATTTAATTTTGATTAAGTTCAAATCTCAAGTGCGTGGCAAAGGCAAGTAGTAAAATTGGGGCCCGAAAACCAAACYCACAAGCTTGCACGGATTGTCCTTCAAGTTGAGAAGTAGTTGGATCCTTGAATGTAGCCATTGACTTCTAGATTTTGTCCAACCTCAAAAGAAGTGCTCCTTGCATTAATGCCCTCCCCCCACTCCATGGGAGGGAAGAATCCCATGACCATTTGAATTTTTGGTGCTCAATTCCACTCCACCACGTTCAGCTCCTGAACTGGGAAACAAAGATAGGTGTCCGCGCCCAGACGTCATCGCCCGCGCAGGAAGTCGTTCGGGCCCCGTCCACGGGTCCGCGCCCACGCGTCCGCGCCCCGACTAGGAGTCCGCGCCCCGCCTACGCGTCTGCGCCCAGGTGTCCGTGCCCCATTTACGCGTCTGCGCCCATGTGTGCGCCCCGCCTACCCGTCCGCGCCCACGCGTTTGCGCCCTGCTCGCGTCCTCGCCGGTAGGCGGTTTTGAAAAATCCCTATCTGCCTTTACTTGTCTGCGCCCTTCCCCAAGTAGTCCGCGCCCTTGCACTCCTGGGGTATAAAGCCAACCCTTTTCAGTTGAAACCCTACATTTGTCATCTTGGCCTCATCATCTTGGACTTCATTTCATTTTGAGCTCCTTGTGAGTCTACTTGGGTGGCAAATGGCCCTGCTTTGCTGTTGAGGTGATGTAAAAATCAGGTCAAGCAGTGGATTGGCGCTAACTTTTATTTTGTCCTCTCCATCTGGTGTAACACATTTGCTTTTGTTGTGAACGCAATGGGAAGTCAACGAAAACAAACAAAAGAGTGGGAACCGTGGTATAACTTCCTAGAGAACGAGAATAAAGTGAGTTGTGTTTTTTGCAACTTGACATTTAGCTATAAATACCAGCGCGCTTTTGCTCACTTCGGAAATGGCGCCAAATCCGAGAGGGCAATTTGTCGTAGTGCGCCGCAAGCTGTGCGACACCAATTTACAAATTGTGCGAACTTCGTCCCGCAAAGATTGAGTCTTGAGGACATGTACGAATGAGAACCAATTTTGAATGGTCCATTAAGAGCAAATCCAGTCACAAGTTCAAGTCAATCCACTCAGAACAAAGTGATGGAAGGGGGCCCCGGTGGAGACCAAACTGAAGGAACTACTATCCTCGAAGGAAATCATCCAATACAAAGGTCCGAGAGTCTTGAAGCATCGAATTCCACAAGATATGGGTCATTACAGCAACAACGCATGAGGGATGTTTTGAATATTTCTAAGAGGAAGGAATTGGACGAGAAGTGGGCATCGTTTTTTTACGAGGGGAATGTGCCATTTAATGTGGCAAGGAATGCAGCATTCATTGAGGCTGTGAGGGCAACCTCAGTGGCAAGGTTCGAATATAGTCCACCTTCTTATCATCAAATCAGGACTAAGTTCATTGAACCCAAGAGGTTGCAGGTTGAGAAGGAAATCGAAACCAAAGTTGGTTTTGCAGTGAAGCATTACGGGGTGACAATATGCAATGATGGCTAGGATGATGTCAACCGGAGGCCGTTAATGAATGTGATGATGTCGTACCCTACCGGTGATGTATTTTTAGGGGCCATTGACACTAGCAGACAGAGGAAGTCGATGCGCTACATAGCGGACCAGATGAAAATGTTTATTGAGAAAGTGGGTCCGAAACACGTCACGCAAGTTTGTACGGATAATGCAACGAACATGCTTGGAGCATTGGACGATATTGTTCTAACGTACCCGCACATATTCAAGCAAGGGTGCATGGCACATGCCTTGGATCTTTTGTTGGAAGATTGGGCCAAAATAATAGAATTTAAAGATTTAATTGAGAGGGCAAGAAGATTGTGCCACTACATTCGAAACCATCACGTGACCATGTCTGTTTTCCGGGAGTTGAGCCCGAACTTGCAGCTTGTAGTGCTAAACAAGACACGGTTACTTTGCTTGTAATTTGCTCATGATGGACCGACTCAAACTTCTTCAAGGGACCATGGTGCTGCTAATAAACGATGCGTGCGTTAAGAATTACGTAGATGGTCTGCGAAATAGACAACATGGGGAACAAGCACGAACCCTTGGATTTCTTATGGTGTCAACCGTTGAAGATGTGGGGTTTTGGCAATGAGTTGTGAATTACATGCACATGACTGAAGACGTGCTGAAGGCATTGCGCGTGTTTGATGGCAAAAAACTAGCTATGCATCAGGCATGGCTTACAATGCACAATTTGAGAGGCCATGTGTTTTTTTTAAGAGAGGCCCCCTTCAACCTACAACCGGATATAGCCACCACTTTGGAGGAGACTTTCGAAAAGAGGTGGGACATGGTATTTACAGATGTCCATTACGCCGGGGCCCTTCTCAACCCAAATTTTTTTAATAACGCAGCTCTCAGAGCTGATGGAATTGCCCTTCGTGCATTGTAACGGGTCATCCACAAACTGTCAAATGTTGTGGGTGTACAATTTAACGACATGCTATTAGAACTAATTGAGTTTGAGGAGGGTACAGGACCATACAGTGCTGCTGAGACACCCGACATCCGAGCGACAGGGATGTTTCCCCACCAATGGTGGCACAGAGTTGGAGATCGATGGCTATCTAAGATTGCCGTGCGTATTCTATCATTGACGTGTTCAGCAAGCTCATGTGAAAGAAATTGGAGTATGTATTCCTTTGTCTACAACAGGGTCCGGAATCGATTAGCCCCCGAGAAGGCTGAGTCATTGGTATATATTTATACCAATAGCCGTGTACTCAAGGAAAGACCGGGTGCCAATCCGGTTCGTTGGTATGATGCGAATATCTTATCGGAGGATGAAGATGTAGATGCCCTTGGCCCCGTTCCGATAGGAGAAGCGCCTTGTCGTCGCGAATTTGACGCGATGAGGGCTACAAAAGAAGAAGAGGCTGATCAAGAAGCAAACCAAGCACTGCGAGCATACCCACCAAATCCAGATTTGTGAAGGGCGAGGGCCAATCACCTTGAAGAAGCCAGAAATTACTACGAGGACGATGATGATGATGCGGACGAGGAAGTGGAGGCGGGTCGCTGGGGCCCTTGGCCAGTAGATCCTCCCCCCCTTGGCCCTCAAAATCCAGTCGTTCCAGAAGTGCATCCTGTATCATCGTCACCGGAGCGAGTTGTCTCAAACGTGGTGGACACTGAAGATGATAATGTTCCCTCTCACAACGAGAATGACCCCCCTTTGGAAAATGAAGGGGAAAATGGAAATGGCGGTGGGAATCTAGGGAACAATGCAACTCAAAACACTGAAGGATTTGTTAGCGATCGTGATGGCAGTAGGGCACGCGGAGCAAGATGAGGCCATGATAGTGGTAGAGTGTTCGAAGGACGCCGTGGCCAGAACAATGAGAATACAGAATTGTCACGACCGATTGCTAGAAATGTTGTGAGGGGTCCTTTAACGGGAGCAAGGCGTTTTGGCCCTGAACGGAGAGATCCTAGTGATGTTTTTGCGTTTACTGATCCACTTGAAGACGAAGCCCGTATTCTCCCAGGGGTTGCAGTGCGTATTGTTCTTCCTGACCGCAATACATCGGTGCAGCGTTCTCATAATCTTTCTTCTCCCGCAAGTTCAAGTGCTCACCGTCAACCTTCCCAAGAAGGGTTAGGCTCAATGGGGAATGCTCAATCAACGCGTCCAAGCATTTCAAATATTACAACGGGTGGTAGACCTCCTACTGCCCCTCGACCCGTAGTTCCCCACCCCGTGGGTGAATATCAGCGTGGACGTGGAAGGAGTACCGTCCGCGGAAGAGGAAGGGGTCGTGTAGGTCCAGGAGATGCATCACCTGGAGGCCGTGGTGGACGAAACAATAACGAAGCGTCATCGTCTAGGCGTTCTAAACGCCCTTTTCTAGGAATTGGGGTCAGAGACCCGAACGTGGTGATACCGCCATTTTTGGATGTATATGTTCCAGGGGCAACTTTGTCCACTCCAGCATATGTCGTTCCTCGAGTACGAGGAGGACCCACTATAAATTTAGACGCTGAGGACCCTAGAGCTCAACGCCACAAGAGGTTGAGATGCAATCGTAGGCATGATGAAATAGCTGTGGAGCTTCGAAATGAGAATTCGGAAGTGGAGGGCCACTGGACAACCGACGCTAACGATGTAGAAGATGAACGTGGAACTAGTGAAGGTGGTGAGGATGAAGACGACCCTGATTGTGATGAGGCACCTACAGATGATGATGTGGTCATTCGAAATGCTACATTAGGAGATGATGGGGATCCGGATATACCAGAAGTCCGCAGATCAAGTCGTTTCAATAATTGAAGGACACCCAACATTGGATGCACATTGTCATTTCTCATGAATTTAAGACAGTTGCACCATTTGGAACATGAAGTACTAAAGAGTGAAGATCTACAAAAACATGAAAGAGGGTTTGAGATAACCAATGGAAGAGTAGGCATAATTTGAAAGTATAGAATTATTGTGTTGTGAACTTGTTATTGTACTGAACAATGCTTGAAAATTATAAATCTTGTTGGTTATCTGAAATAATGAAGTCTCCGATTGTGTTTGAGAAATTATAACATTTTGTAATTTGCCATGCATGAAGACCTTCACGAGTGCGGTTATGTTGTTCTGTAGAATAGTAGAAGATGTTGTACACATAATTTTAAGTGCAAGTACAACAGTGGTCAATGAATATATGAAAAGTGAATATTTTTATCAGAATGCATGGAATTAATCATGGATGGGTATATCTCTCCATGAAAACCCTAAACACTACTTACACTAGGAAGCAATTTGAGTTACATGCAAGTACAAACAAGTAAAAAGAAAAGCAATGAAAAAAGCCCAAGTCATAGCCTCAAGTGTGTCTCAATACCTCCATAGATTTCCACCACAAGCYAGTATTAGGAGTTGTTATTGCCTCAGATGTACAAGAATGTAACTTGAAATTCTCCGCATTCGCCGGGTTGGAAAATAGCTCTGTGAGAGCCTCTACAGGATCCTTGTAATACATCACCATTGCATGAGGGTCATCTAGAGAGGGAGGCAACTCATACTTCAACCAACCTTGGGCACCATACACAAGAAAATGTTTAGAATATCAACAATTAAAATATAACTCATAAATAAGACAACAAACATGATTGAAAAAATTACCTGTTCATCTTTGTACAGTGTATCTTCAAAGTGCTCAACATCTTGTGCACTCCGCACAGAGATTGCCTTCAAGTCAAATGAAGGATGAAAAAGAGTCTTGAATAGAGAATCAATATCATTTTGTGAGGTCTAAATGAGGTAATAGGAGCCAATTTCGCCGTAACCACTCCTTTTTAGGGACCACTATTGACTATGGAATGTACAATTTCGAAAATTTGTCCCCAAAAAACAAGTTTCATGAATCATACATGTTATAATATGACGTTAAAACATTGAAACACTTAGGGTGTTGTCATGTCATCCTAATTAAGTACAATAAAGCACATGTAACCACTGCTTAATGTGCTTATTGAAGCCAAAATGGGATGAAAGTCATACAGAATTGGATGCAGAGAAGCAATTATTCATTACTATGGAACTCTGTCTGAAGAGCCGTAGAGTAACGTACAAGTCTGATGTACAGTCATTGTTGAGCATAACGATCGACAGATCCTTACCGTTCATTTTTTGGTGAAGCATCCTAACCGTTCAATCTAAAGTACAGATTAGGGTAACCATTTTGTTGAGCACTCGCCCTCCTTGCTATCGGCGTGGGCATGCAGTCTGCAGCACTGCCATTTTCTTTGCTGCTGCTTAGGGCTACTTTCTCGGATTCGCATTTTGCAACAAAGTCCGTGTGTTGTTAGTGCAAGGAAGAATCAATTTCAGAAGAGTTTGGAGATTCCGATTGTGCCTAACATTGTGGGGCAACGGTTTTAGGGTGGCGATTACAATTTTTTTGCTTCTCTCAAGAACGGGAGAGGCGCACGCAGGGTGTTTATCAAATAGGTACAGTGACGCAATTTCTTATCTTTGTTTCAATTCAGTGAAGTATTAGAAGGGTTAGTTCGGGAGAACCCTTACTAGGGTTTGCAGTTGGAGGTACTGCTTTTGCTGCAAGTGTTCGAGTTCAAGGTTTAGAGGCGACGGTGTCTTAGTGACTTTCCAGGTCGTGAGGGACTTTGGATTCTAGTAAAGTTTTGCAGTCCAGAGGCACACCGTAGAACTTCTTTGTGGTGTCATTGCCTGTAATTCTTAATATCAAAAGAGAAGGACTTTTGGGTTTAGGATTTGATTTCTGCAAGACGCCCTAACGACTTCTTCGTGGCCTGTACGTACTTAGGGTCCCTGGAGTACTCACGGATTCAAGGCGATCGGATTGAAGAGGTACATCGACTGTCTTTTGTGTTTCGCGTATCTCACATCTTTACAGTATTTATGAGTCAATTTTAGGCTTGAATTGTTTAAATTTTTAGTGGCATCCGTTGAAAAATTGTTCATTCTTTTGAAGGTCGAGAGGGCCTTAGGGTTTTACTGGACTCTTGCACTTTGTACAAGTGTTTCCTAAAACTTAGGGTCTGTTGTTGATCGCCTTGAAAGTTCCTTAGGGTTTAGGGTATGGATCCACTGGAAGGATCTCGTGAGGAATGCCTTGCGCAATATAGGGTGCATTACGCTGAGAAGAGAAAGGCGGACAACAGAGAGAGACATAGTTTCAACTCGCTTAAGAAGCTATGATCCAGTTGTACAGCACTTGACAATTGAGAAGTTTCTTGGGCACGGATTGCTTATCGGAATGCTTCCTGATTTCCTAATCGACCCTACCAAAGTTAAACTCAGACATTTAGTTCTTGGTAACTTGAAAGGGGACATGATAGATCACTTGACTGGAGTGAGAGAGTCCAAGATCGTCATGGCCAAGGATATTGTATGTACACTTGCAGCATCTTCCAATATGGGAAGTAATAGAAGAGTTGCTGACTTGATAGGGGTGGATAGGAGAAATCTAAGGAGAGGCATGGAAAGACGTCTATTATTGGACACTCAGCAAAATGCATTCTGGTTGAACTCTCGATCAACATGTCGGTCCGATGTGTTGCCTGATCCGGTGAAAAAGCTGGTCCTCCACTTCTGGACTTCTGAAACTACTGTCTCTCCCAATCGGAAGGATATTATAAGACACCGGTTGGGAGTGAATCTATACGAGGAGCACCCAGCACACTATTTGCAAGTATCGGAGGTGAGTTCAGGGGCACTTTTTTTATTTCCATTTCATCCTCTGACAATCWTGCTTTGCAATGGCTACGTTCATACTTTGTATCCAGTCTTTGAGCTCGCTAGTTCTGTTATGCTTAGTGCTTGCACTGTCTTACATAGGCAGAAATTTTGAGGGCTTTTTGCTTAAGGTCTCTTCAGTTGATGTTTCCAAGGAATGTGTACTACAAATGGATTTTTTTAGTAAGTACACACTTATATACTTGAATTTCATGCTTTTACTTACCACCATGTGCTTTTCCTTTGACTCCTTATGTAATAGCAATCATGAATGCCCTTAGTTTCTTCCGGTACAGCTTTGTGCTCATTAGTCCTTTGTAGAATCAAAAAGGGTTCCTTACTGTTGATGACTGCTTCCTACCTTTGTACAAGGATTCCTTAGTGCTCATTACTCCTTTGTAAAGGAGTCCTTAGTGCTCATGAGTCCTTTGTGCACCCACTGTCTAGGACTCCATTGTAGATTCAGTCCTTCTGTGTTTGTGGACAATTCCTTCTTGCTAATGAGTCCTTAATGTCTGTACAGTTTAGGGTCCTCACTCCAAGATTGTAAGTGCAAATTCAAGCATGAATTCAGCGTGATGTTGCAGTAAATTACAAGGATGCAGACGTCATAAAATGTTCTTCACCATTCCATTCTCAAGTGTATTCATTGGTGCGGGTTCAGAAACGCCTGTTTCGGTTTTGGTCTTGTCTTATTTACAATTCAATTTATGGTCTTCCAGTAATTTAAGAATGTGCAGGCACTTCGGAAGGCCACTCCCTTAAACAGCATCCCATTTGAAAGTCACCAGCTCACTTAATCCCTTTCGAAACAGCACCCCATTTGAAAGTCACCAGCTCACTTAATCCCTTGTGAAGCAGCATCCAAGGTAACAGCACCCGATGAGCCAGATTGTGCTTCAGTAGGATTTAGACATGCCTGTTGTGTTACCCAAGCATCCAATAAAAACATGAAGGATCCCACCCACACCAAACACCATCCTCCTTGTGAAATGTTAAATAATACATTAAAAAGAGGAATTTACAAGTATTATTTGCTAGTAGACAAAGAAACCCCTTGTAAAAAGGCACCAAACTTGTACAACTAAGTTAACTTTAAGGGATATTTTAGGCCGTAGATAAAATATAGGTGTATATATAGGGAATTGAAATTATCCCATTTCATAAAAATGAATATTTGTCACTACACCTAACACTGACATAATAACCCATAATGTAAAATATCATACTCATGGTTCACATTCCAGGTTCCGAGAAGTAGGCATGCACATGATAGGTTTACCCCGAGCAAGATTTAAATTCATCCTAAAAAAATAGACATATGTCAAATGCARCCTTAGGATTATTTGATTAAGATTTCATAAACAAGCACATACGAAAAAGAAGCTCAAGGTGCACTTCTCTGGGGAAAAAAAAATAGCACATAGAAAATTGAATAATTTCTTTGGGTCTAAGAGAAATGGAGAGGTAGACGGGTAAACCTCAATTTCATTCAATTTGGCTCAAAAGATATTAAGATAAGGGGACATAGGAAGTCAAACCTCCATTACATTTATATTTGCTTTTGGAAAACTTGGAAGATAGATTGTAATTGAATACCCTTCAAGGTATTGAATTTGAAAAAATAAATATAAAATGGGTAGAATAGGAAGTTGACTTCCCGCGAGGGTATGTAGCTTGAAAAAAAAAAAAAAATGGGTAGAATAGGAAGTTGAATACCTGTGAGGGTATTCAACTTGAAAAAAAAAAAAAAAATTAATGAAGTTGAGGTTCTATTTTCTATCTTGAGGTTCTATTTTTTACTTGCTTATTGTGGGGGAACCCAAATTCAATTCCGTTGGGGTTCAAAAGTTTAGGAGGCCTTTTTCTTGGTTTAAATTGAATCCCCCTGTGGTGGTCAATTTTCTCTGTGCTTATTTCTTATAATTCTAATCAAGTAACACTAAGGCTGCATTTACATTGTGCCTATTTTCATGCAATGAATGTGAATATCCTTACTTAAGGATAATTGTAGATATCATTTGCACACCTCTTTTTTCCTTGTTTCCAAGGAATGTGAACCTCGAATATCGAATTTTGTATTATGGAATCTTATGCCAAGTGGTTGGTGAAATTACCAATAGTTCTATAAAAAAGTGGTAGAGCCAAATCCTCTGTTAAAGCAAAATTTTACCATACATTGCTTGGAAAAAAAAATTTGAAAGAAGAAATAATATAACAACTTCCTTATACCATGTACATCTAGGAATTTTAAACATGACTTGGATGGCTCAAAGTTTGCATTGACCTCTGCTTCATAGTAAATGTTGAGAGTCTTTCTGCTTAGGTTGAGTTTGCATTTCCCGAATATACATCTCACAATGACAAATCCATATACTTTGCTGATGACAGAAAATCACAATTGCCCTACTTCAAAGTCCAAGGAAGCAAAGTATAAGGACAATAAAAATAATAGGTTTCCTCAATAAACAGTCTTGAGGGCAAAAGTGAGGAAAATTAAATGACAGCTGTGCTCACTTAGAGTCCATAGAAGCAAAGTAATAATGACAATTAAATCGCCCAAATGCGCATGCTTCCTCCACAAGCAAGTTTTAACTGTGTAAACCGTCCATTTGCAGTTTCAATCAAATTCTCACTACGGCAAACAATGTCAAGTATACCTCAAATTGAATACGATTAACTAGAAAYCTTGACTGAAACACAATAGTGGCRGTTGACACACCCTAAACCACAATGAGACTGAGCATATTTAGACACACAAACATAATGAAACAAAATCATATTCAGCCATGAACCACATTCGAATTAAAAAACGGGGACAAAATGACGTCCGTCAGCTTACACTTTTGGCAGTCTATTCAGCTTCTGATTCCATGTGAAGTTCAAATGATCGGGCTCTCCTACTGTGCTAGTTTTGTAGTACTACGAGTGACTCTACCTCTACCGTTATCTGTTGCAATCTCGGAAGCTTCTGATTCCGCTTTTTTGTTGTCATTCTTCCGTGAATGAGCCTTTCGGCTTGCATCCTCATCCATTTTATGAGTCCCCTTCCTTTTTGGAGCCTTAGTGGTCAAAACACTTGCTCCAATGGGAGTAACACTTGGGCAAACCTCCGACAGGCTGATGGTCTTCGAAGTAGAGGCATCTTCGTCCAATGGTCCCGGCTCCCTTCTTGTGCTAAAAGAATATCTGTGGCTCTTCCGCAATGCACCTTTTTGGTTTGGGCTTGGCTTATCCTTTGGATGATCTTCCTTGTCTGCACCCTCCATAGCAACAAAAATTTCTTCGTCCTTCAACTTGATTCCAAGCCCATTTCTGAAGTTTAAATCATAAGTTAGTCATAGTCATGACCACAGCACAAGCAGTGCAACAGACCTATTCAGTTGAGAATTTCAAAAAACAAATGATGACAACTAGGTGATTGGTGGAGACTCAAACCTTCTTTAGCAGCACATTCAGTAAYAAGTGGCACCTCGGTACCCTTGAGGTGCGCATCAGTGTTGCCACCTTGCGGAAGAATTGGTGAATCGCCAAATCTAGTGACAAGCGAATGTTGGACACCCAACTTCAGGGTAGGCAAGCTCTTCATAGTCGATTTGCTTGCATGTGATTTTTTCACAGGAGAATTCACTTCCTCTCCTACATTCGTCCTGGTAAAACCGTTATCCAGGTCTTCTTCAACGGACGGCATCACCGTAGCTTCAGRTTCCGTTTCACCTTTGTTACCTACAAATGTTGAGCCTGATGACCCAAGGCAGTCACTCAGTTTCTGAGACCCTACAGACGAGTAGTAAACCCACCACAAACCCTCACTCTTTAGTCCCTGAATTCATAAGTACAAAGCACTTCCAAGATTGCTTATGCAAAAGCAGGTCCAAAAAAAGAAATCCGGTTGAGCACCCGAAGCAAAAGGACTAAACACACGGAGCACTAAAGGAGTATTAAACATCCAAAGCACTAAAAGAGTATTAAACACCCAAAGCACTAAAGGAGTATTAAACACCATAAGCACAATGAGTGGAATGCGGTTTCTCTCGGCACTCCTCACGCTCATTGGTTTTGTCACGGTACCCTCCATTACTGGTTCAATGTGATGCTCAGAAAAAAAAAAACTAAAGTGAATCCAGCATTGTACACAATAACGACCTAAAACCTTTAGCGCCCAATACCAATAAGGGTGGACACAAAGAAAACAGACTACCGTGAACTCAGAGCTCAAAAAATGACACTGTGGGTGAGCTGAGCAACTCTCTTGCGACAGTTAGAAATTGACCCAAGAACCCGAGGTGAAGTTGCAGCAACTACAACTCAGCACATCGACAACGTCCAAAAATTTCCAAACCAGTTGGATGCCTGCAAAGCAAGAGTGATGAAGCCTAATCAGACGTGGGCGACCTCGGCAGCACTCTCGCAATAGTCAAAGATTGACCCAAGAATTGATCGCTGAAATCGCAACAACCCTAAATTCAGCGCGGCGGCAGCGGACAGAAATTTCCAAACCAATCGGATGCTTGCAAAGCAAGACTGATCATGCAGGAACCCTAATCGCACGTTGGCGAGCTCGGCAACACTCTCGCAGCAGTCAAAGATCGACCCAGGAATTGATTGCTAAAGTCGCAGCAACTACAATTCAACGCTGCGGCAGCGGACCGAAACTTCAAAAACAGTCGGATGCCTGCAAAGCAAGACTGATCAAGCAGGAACCCTAATCCCACGTTGGAGAGGTTGGCAACACTGTCGCGACCGTCGAAGATGGACCCAAGAATTGATCGATGAAGTCGCAGCAACTACAACTCAGCGCATACACAATGGACAGAAATTTCCACTACAGTTGATCGCCTTTGCAAAGCAAGACTGATGAAGCCTAAACCCTAATTGCACGTCGGAGCAGACAGAAACAGACGCCTCGCTCTCCTAAACCGTTGCGATCAATTACTGAGAACTTCATAACGATCGAATTCAAAATTCTCTGACTTGTACGACGCGCACACAGTCATCTTGACTCATCCACCCTTAAACCAAAGCACCCCAGTAAAGCAGTGAAGGAGGTGGCGCTACTGGCTCCTATTATCTTGTTTGGACCCTGTGATAAACCCAAATTGTTTCGACATGTTCTGATGAAATGAATGAGATGTGCAGTAGAGTCATATGTTTTCTTTGGTTCTTTGTCAAGTTTTCCTGGCAATTCCAACCCAAGCTCCAACAACAAACTTGTACTAGATGGTTCAACTCCAACGGTCTCGGGGACATGAACAAGGTCTGTAGGATAAGCTTCCACTAATGTTTGATCTTTGACTAAAGGTTGGTGAATTGGTGCAAGATGATTTGGAAGGGCGCTACTTTGTACGATATTTGGCATAATCTGTTCAAACTCAGAAATTTTAGTTAAATCGAATGCAATATTGAAGATTTTAAAAAAAATAGCACAAAAATGAATTTGAATTATTTGTGAGAACTTACTTGCAAAGGTCGTTTCATAGCTGATGATGTTGCAATTCCACATTTTGGTGAGCCTTGATGAAGTCGAAGAGCCCTTTTGCTTGAAAATTTAGATGCTCCACAAGCAGTACAACTGAGATCTAGTTTTCGCTTAGACATCTCACCTGTACCTTTTATTGAAGCCTCAAATAAACTACATTAGAATCGGATCTATAGGCCCTTGGCAAGGAAGCTTTCTAGATGCTTGCTCGCTTGCCCCAGCCAATGGATCAGATCGAGCAGCCAGCTAGAGCTCCCCCTTCGTCTGCCCTTCAATCGAATTGAACTTGCTCTCACCCCTACACTACTTGCAGGGAAAGAGTCCAGAGAAAGCTCATTTGAAGTAAGCACTCTGAAAATGGCCACGATTTACACACGGAAGGTGAGTATGCCAAACATTCAAACATTCAAAAGCTCCCGAACAAGGTCGAATTTGGGACGATGGAAAAAAGTTATGGCAACAGAGCTACCACTGATGTTATTGTCAATCTGATGATACCAAGTACAACCACAACGGAAATTGGTGGAGAAACCGGGAGGAAGCGAAAGGGGAATGTCAAGTCTACGAAGGGAATCTTGGCTACCTTGAACATGCACTCTGAGCATCTGCGCCATTCCAGCAAATATTTTCGAACTCTCTTGGACAAGCGTTGGGACAACTCTAACAGAAAGTCTCCGAAGGAGTTCTTCCTTGAGGTGCAGACAGACGTGAAATATTACAAAGATTGCTTCTCTCGGATGTATGCCCCAAATTTCACAGGAATTCCAAGTGTGGAACATGCACTAGAGCTTTTCAAAGTATGAATATTAAAGCTTCTTAATATCCATATTAGATGCAAAACCTAAACTGAACCACATTACTGTAGGACTCGAAAGCATCACCAGAAGCCTTAGAGCATGAATTTAGGAGAGCTTGGTGTCTTCAGAGAGTGTCTAGAGCAAATTACCTAGACGCTTGATCACTGAGCACACAAAAGAGACAACAAAACCTGCAAAATAGGCAAAATGTGAACAACAGGATTGACGGGGAAAGTGAGCTTGTGTAGAATTAGGTTTACAACACGATGTGATGGCCGGGTATCTGGTGGTCGGGTATGTGTTGTTCGGGTATCTGATGGCCGGCGCAAATGTGATGGCGGGGTTTGATAGCCGGCGCAGATGTGATGGCTTTCTTCTCTTTTAGATATGATCCCTCTCTTCTCCCTTTGCTTATTCTATTGTTGTTTCCTTCTTGAGTGCCTCGCAATGCATCCACACTTTCTCAAGATAATAGAGCTTCCTCTCTCGTGTAAGATTTGATTCATTGAGTTTTGGTGGCTGGAAGACGAGTCCAATTTGAGGAGAGCCTTGGAAGGGATTAGAATGAGTAGCGTGGCTGATGTTGGAGTTGTGAACGCAACAAATTTTGCACAAGCCTTAGGGTTTTGTCTACGAGCCTCAAGTAGCAAGAGTTTCAAGTTAGTATCTGTTTTGTTCAGAGCGTTTTTTTTGCGTTTCTTTGAAGCTTTTCTGTCTTGATTCTTAAGTTCACGTTGCGTA